>KQ962318.1:80308-91672 GCA_001563735.1 Leucoagaricus sp. SymC.cos | reverse complement strand
AACATCAAAGGAGTAGAAAGCTTCCTAGGCTTTGTCAACTTCTATTGGAGATTCATAGAAGGATTCAGTAACATCACAGGACCACTCCCCTCAAGGGCAAAACAGATTGGAAATAGGGACTCAACAAACAAAGATTATTCAACACACTAAAATAACACATCACTGAAGAACCTGTATTGACTCTCCCTCAACCAGATGGCAAATTCCAAGTAGAAACTGATGCATCAGGATATGCCATAGGTGCCATTCTATCTCAAGAATAGGACAACAAATGGCACCCAATAGTGTTTATATCACGTACCATGAGCCCAGTGGAGTGAAATTATGAGATCTATGAAAAGGAACTTCTTGCTATCATGGAGTTATTACAATTTTGGTGACAATACCTCCTGAGTGCATGAGAGATGTTTGAAGTTTGGACAGACCATGAGAACCTGAAGTATTTTAGGAAACCACAAAAACTCAATGGAAGACAGATATGATGGTATCTCAAACAACAAGATTACAACTTCATCATTAGGCATATCCCTGGCAAGACCAACACAAAAGCTAACATTCTCTCTCACCATGACAAGCCTGATTGGAAGGAAGATGACAAGGAAGTCATCTTCCTGAAGAACCTGGTACAAAGAGTAAACATTATGGATGAAACCACCATTCCCATCATCTTACTACAGGAAGCATGCTTCAAGGTTATTATTGGCATAGACATCAAGCAACAAATCCAAAACTGCAAAACCCAAGAAACTGAGGTAACAAAGGGACTCAAAGACCCCCCCAAGAGATTTAGCAAATGTGATGGGTTAATCCACTATCAAGGAAGGATTTATGTCCCACTGGGAGATGACCTATAGTCTTGAATCATACAGGAATTTCACAATGCACCAGATGCAGGACATCCCAGCCAATACTGCACATTAGAAGTTCTAGCAAGAGACTACTGGTGGCCTAGCATGTGATGAGATGTGAAGAAGTTTGTGGAGAGATGTGACATTTGCCAAAGAACCCAAATTTATTGAGAATGAAAAGCAGCACTGCTCCACCCCATACCTATCCCAACACACCCATGGGAGGAAATCTCAGTAGATCTCATTGGACCCTTACTACCCTCTGATGGACACAATGCTATTCTGGTCATTGTGGATCATTTTACCAAAATAATATGTATTACATCCACTTCTACATCCCTGACAGCAGGACAGCTAGCCATTCTATATCAGGACCACATCTGGAAACTACATGGGTTACCAAGGAAGATCATTAGTGATCAAGGACCACAGTTCACTTCGAAGTTTATAGAAGGTTTATATAAGGTACTCAGAATCAAGTATGCCCTGTCAACAGCATATCATCCCTAAACAGAGGGACAGACAGAACAGATCAATGAAGAAGTCAAGAACTTCTTACAGAAATATGTTAGCTATAAACAGAATGATTGGGCATTATGGCTTGCAGCAGCAGAATTCCACTACAATGACAAGCAATACTTAGCAATGCACTACTCTCCATTCTACTTAAACTATGGGAGACATCCATGGAAGGGAATCACTATGACATCATCACTGGCACCAGCAGTGGAAGAATTCATCACTGAGCTCACCAAAGCACAAGAGATTGCCACAAACAGCATGGAACAAAACCAGAAGAGCATGGTGGTTGCATATGACAGGAAATGAAAGGATGCCCAAAACTAACAAGTGGGGGATAGTGTATGGTTGGAAGTATCTAACATTATGACAAATTGCCCAAGCAAGAAGCTGGATTATTGAAGATATGGATCCTTCCCTGTCTCAGAAGTGATTGGGAATAGAGCATATTGGCTCAAGCTACTACCTCAGTGGGTTATTCATGATGTTTTCAATGAGATACTCCTATCACCAGCAAGGAAACCTGAGTTTCTGATCCAACAGCAACCTCCACCTCCACCACCAGACCTGATCAATGCTGAGGAAGAATGGGAAGTGAAGAAAATCCAAGATCACTGAAAACAGGGTAGAGGGGTCTAGTATCTGGTTCACTGGAAGGGCTACAGTGATGAAGAAGATCAGTGGTTACCCAAGTCCTATCTGTTGAATGCAAAGGAGGCAATCCAGGAATATCTTGATAGGTTCTCAGAGTGAACCTAATCAGGGAGGGGAGTGAAACTTGAAAACCAAGATAAAAGCCATGCCAAAAGCCACAGACCCAGTCAATACAATCTGGCTATCACTCCAGTACTAGTCACTCCCAAATGAGTCTACATTGCTATCTTTGCAATCACCTCTACTGCTCTCATCATTATCATCACTGCCTCCATCATCACAGCTGAATACAATCACTCAGTCAACTGCAATGTCATTCATCAAACCCTACCCAACTGCAACAACTCCCTTGTCAACCTCCAAGAAATCCGAAGCTCCCTTGCCCACTACCCTTCAAGCAGCCAAATGTACCACAGCCAAAGTCAAACTCTTAGCCTTCAAGCCAACTGAGAAAATGGCTACATCTGATATAGGACATGTTGACATGAAAGAAGTAGAACTAAGGAACCAGGTTTTATGAGATCCTCTGTATCTCTACAATGACCTTACCCAGTCTATCAATGCTCTCACTGTACTGGAAGAACAACTCCAGTCTTTTGTAGAATCTGCCCACAGCCTCACCATGATCCTAGCAGACCTAGAAGAGAATGTTATCGAATTGTGTGCTGGAAGCCATTGGGGGTCAGATGCCCAAGACTTTATTGAACACATCTCAGCCACCCTATGCTATGCTTGTACTGCACATCTTGTGCCCAAGGCACACTCACTCCAATATATCCTCACTGAATGACTCCATGAATGCAATAATATTAGAGAACATTTTATTATCAACCACATTGCTGAAGTCACCCAGTCTTATGCATGAACTGATCCATACCCTGTTCTATCTCCTACTGGCAAATGCACCCCTCCAGCTCCTACTACAACCAAGGATCCCACAGAACCTCCAGCTGAAACAACTAGAGAACAAGACATCAAAATGGATGACTACAACTCCAATGACACTCCTGCTGATGGTATGTTGGGCCCTGCAGCCATTGAAGATGCCCATGCCCTCCACAAGTTCCTCTAAAGACAAGACACTGATTCCCTCAAGATATCTACCCCTACTTACTTCATTGCCCCTAATCGATTTTACATCCTGAGAAAACATGGAGAAAGTGACAATGACTACTGGTCTCAAGTAGTCTACAAGTTCCTACAACACTATGCCAATACCCAGGCTTGTTTCAAGACAGGACATGTCACTATCTACAAAGGAGGTCCAGACAACATCCCCTTCTTCATTGGTTGTGATGAACACCACACCCAGTTTGCAATTGCATGGGCCAAGAAGGACCTTGCACAATTCATTATTGAAGGATAGAAGTAATCTATCAACACCTCTTCCTGCTGTATATGCAAGTCCACAAGAGGTGCCTCTTTTTTCACTAAGGACTACTGTTACTCCCATTGGGTATCTCTTCTGTCATTATGTTTTATCCTAGAAGGACCTTTACATTAGTTGCTTATTCATGAGGACATGAACCCTGGGGAGGAGGTGATGTTATGACACCAGGTAGATTGTTCCAAATAGTTCCATGGACTGTAGTATTTATTTTCTACTACCTGGTGTTACCCTGTATTCCCTATTCTTGTGCACTCCATATTACCTCATACCTCTAGTATAAATACCTTAGGTAGAGCACTGTATTCCTTATGCTTTACCAATTGTACTTTTCCCTTGATCACCCTCAAGCCTTTGCCAACATTGCAACCTGAGTTAGCTCTTAAGGTTGTAACAGCCAGACCTTCAGGACATGAATTATTGTGAGGAGTTCTTGCTCTGAACAATGATAGTTTCTTTTGGGCTCCATAAACAATTGGGAGTGAAATGCAATAGGTTGTCATCTTCCAGAGGGGTTCTTCTAGTAGAGTACTGCTCCTGAGGCATAAGTGGAAGCATTGGTCTCTACCTTATAAGAGAGTTTGGTGTTTAGCTTGGTGAGTATTGGTTTTTCATTGAATATCCTCTTCATTTCTTTGAAGGCATTTTGATGTTCTGTTTTCCACTTGAATGTCATGTTAGTGAACATGAGATGGTTAAGAGGTACAGCAATTTTAGAGTAGTTGCATACAAATTATCTATACAAGTTGCAAAATTCCATGAATTTACATACTTCTCATATAGTCATTGGGGTAGGCCATTTCATTATTCCTTTCAATTTTATATAATCCATTTTGATGGTAGAAGACATAATTTTGGCTCCTAAGTATTCAATTTGTTGTTTCTCAAATTTGCACTTTGAAGGTTTGAGATATAAATTGTGTTGTTGAAGGATTTTCAAGACTTCAACCATGAGTCAATTGTAGTTCTTCCTTCATTTTTGCATGTATGAGAATATTGTCCATATAGATGAGGACTTCTTTTTGTCAAATTAGGTTTTTGAATATTTTGTCCATTATTGCCTAGAAGGTTGCCAGTGAATTATACATGCCAAAAAACATTACTGTGGGTTTATAAAGTTCTTGCAGAGTTCTAAAGGCAGCTTTCCAAATATTGGGTGAATGGATTTGGATGTTGTTATATCTGCTTCATACATCCATCTTTGTAAAATAGTTTGATCCTTTGAGTTAATTGAATAGAGTGGCAATATTAGGTAAAGGATAAGTATTCTTCTTTGTATATTGGTTAAGATATCGATAATCTTGAGAAGGTCATAGTTTTCCATCTTTCTTGGACACAAAAAAGAATGGCAATGCCATGGGAGATTTTGATGGTCATATATATCTTTTCTTGAGGTTTTTATTGAGGAATTTGTTGAGTTCTTTGAGTTCTCAAGGTGCAAGCTTGTAGTTTGGAAATGGTTTTGCTTTGAATATCAGAAGGAGTTTGATTTTATGGTTCTATTTTTAGTCAGGAGGAAATTGGGATGCTTTCATTTCTGAGAATACATCAAGAAATTCATGATAGGTGGGGGGTACTACTTTTTTAGGGTCATCTGATTTCTTTTCTCTGTATTTTTGTGCTAGTTGTTGGGACATGTTGGTTTTAATGTTAATCTCATCATCATCATTGTTATATAGTACATTGAGATGTTTGATGTCATCTGATATAGATTTATATAGTTTGTGATAGATTTTGTCATGGTTAAGGTATAAGATTCCTTCATTCCAGTTGATAACAGGGTTTTCTTGTCTAAGCCATGGTGCTTCTAAAATTAAACAAGGTTGTCCTAGACTAGTTATAGTGGCCTAAATCTGTTAGTACTATCTATCAATCTTGGTTTTGAGAGAGACATATTTCAAGGCTTAATTTATTATTCTGTCCACATTTTGAATCAAAGTTGGTTTGTTGAGGTTTTTGCTTGGAATTCTCCATCTTTCTACAAGTATGGGGTTAATAAAATTGTTAGAGACTCCTGAATCAAGTAGGGCTTGAAATTGTTGATTAGCATCCGAAAAAGAAAAGATAGTTAAAGAGATTTGGAATAATTGTTTTTGCTGTGTGAAAAGTATTTCATTTACTTGCTCTTGGTTGCTAGGATTTTCATCTCCTAGTTTTGTTTTCAAAAATTTCCAGTTTCTGTTTTCTCATTTGATTCTTCATTGCTACTTTCTTCTGCATTGAATATTCAGTGTTTTCCTAGTCATTGTAGTTTTCACAGTCTTCCTTTTCAAGATCATTAAGTTTTTCTTCTGATTTTTCCTTTTCTTTGCCCTTTTTGTTTCTGGTTAAATAGGCAATCAGCTATGAAATGCTATCCTTCTTTATAAAGGAAACATTTTCCTTCTGCTCATAGTTTTGCATAATCTTCAGTAAGGAGTGAATTAAGTTCTTTATCTACTTGTTTCATGATGTAGTTTTCAATGTCAGAATCATAGTCACTATCTTTGCTGGTTTTGGAGTATTCACTTTTGGTTTTGCTGTTGTTTTTGTCATAATATATATTGTTGAGCTGTTCGGGGAGGTCAATGTCCATAGAACTGTATCCTTGGGCTTCAGTACTTTTTCAAATTGATGTATAAGGTTGATAGTTCATTTTTGTATGGTGCTTTGTAGAACTTTTTCTCAGGCAATCAATGTGTTGTCTTCTTGGTCAATAATCTCTTGAAGGGCAAACATATAGTTGAAGGTACTCCATTCCTGCCACTTGTCTGGCAGTGGCACAGAAGTTGTCGATAGAGGATTGGTTGGGATTCTGGTTTTGGACTCCTTGGTAGTAATGTGGATCCAATCCTTGTAAAAAGAAGACAATTCTTGTATTAGTATCAGTGAGTCCTGAGATGGAAATTTTGTTCTTGAATTGATTGATATAATCTTCAATAGGTCATCTGTTTTGTCAGGTATTTTGAAGTCATGATATTTCTCTGAGGTTATCGCTGACATGTTTAAATGAAGTGTCAAGGGATGTGGTGAAGTCTTGATAACTTCCAGGTATGAGGATGTTGTTCATCATTTTGTCCTTGATGAAGGCTCATTTCCATTTGTTTACAGGTCCTTTCATAGTAAGTAGGGCATAGTAGATTTTCTTGTTGTTAGTATTATAGGTGTTGGGTTGAGCAACAAAGGATAAGTCAAGGTCACTTCTCCATCATTCATAGTCTTTGGAATTTCAGGTGAACATTCTAGGTTTTGAGACTTTAGGGTTATGTGGGGTCATTTGGGTTGCTATTTGTCATTCTTAGTTAGGATTTCTGGTATTGGTGTTTCATAAAGGTGGGGAGTGTTTGGGTAGCTCCAGGAGTATTGGGTCAGGGGATGAAGATATCTGTTGAGGGCTTCTGTGCTTGTCAAAGGAGAGGGTTCAGTTGATAGGGGTTGTTGTTCTAGTAGGATCAAAGTCATAGAGAAGAGTAAATAGTTCATTTCTTGTTTTACTGTTTGATCAGTTTGCTGACTGCTGTTCCAAGATTCACTGTCAGGTGTCTGAGTTGAGTTGATTCCAGTATTTGAGGTTTTCTATTTCAACATGGATTGATATTGATCCTTCTTCCTCAATTCAGATATCAGATTATTGAGTATTTTTGAGTTGTAATTGATTGGTTTCTGGAGTGTCATTTCTTCTTCTTTCTTTGTCTTGATCTTGTTCTCTTCTTCTTCTCTGTCACTCTCATTGTCTAGTATTATTTCCCTTTATTTTTGATCCAGTTTTTTGTTTCTATATAAATTTGTTAATTTATAATTTTATTAGATTTCATTACCAAGTTGTTATAGTCATTAAATCTTTAAGGAGGGTGGGATGTTTCTCTACTTGTTTAAACAAGTTGGAGGGAGTTGATCCACAAATTGGGTTAATTTCTTTCTCTTCTAGTTTTCCTTCTAGAAGCCTATATTTCAAGGTTAATAGATACACTGCTATTTATTTATCTATCTTTTGCATGTTTACATCATCAGTTTGATGAAGTCTTCTGGGTGCTTGAGTTTGACTTAAGATTGAGGATTGATTTTGATCATATACATTGATCCATTCAATCTGGATGATTCTACTCCTTAGAATAAGTTAGTATATCAAATACTTTTCTATCCACTCCAGAAATAGAGGACTATTAGGCATCTTTTGACCTGTTTTTCCTAGATGCCCATTCTAATCATAGAGCTGCTGCTCATGTGATGTTTAGGCTAATTGATCAGTTATAACCAATTATTACCATTTGCTTACTTTTCTGCTCTTCAGCTGGTTCAGGAAGAGAGCTTCCATCCTAATGTTATGGATGCTTATTGGCAGGACCTTATTCCCATAGGGCAATGAGCACCTATCCCTACTATTGGGGGCTTCACAGAGCAACCATTGCTTATCTGAATTATAGGGAAGTAGACTGCATAAGTCCTGTTCCAAAGGGACTGAGGTGAAGTCTTCCTTTCTCTTCACTACCCTTGCAAGATCCAATGACCAGATTTGATCTTAATATTCATCCAGTTTGAATGGATGTAGAGTATGACTCATACATCCTCTACTATAGAATATGAGACAAAAGACAGGATTAATACTCATGAGGAAGATAGACTCTTTGATGGTCTATACCATGAGATATCTTGATGCAGTTTCCACAATGTAAGAGGTTAACTGACTATAGTACATCTACCAGAGGTGACATGAAAGACCTCTTGCTAAGAAAGACATTCTTCTAAGCATTTAGCTGAGACAATTATAGATATATATATGACAGATTTCTGATCACTATTCAACAAATTTATGCAAAGCCAGAACAATATGAGATAAGAGAAGGAATGAGGAGAGATTGGGCTATTGCAGATATGTATGTATACTACTATTTCTCTATTGTTTATTAGCTAATGTCCTAGTCTCAATAGGAGAGAATGTCTAGTACAATCTAGATCACTACTTGTCAAAATGCTCTATGTTATGTCTGGTTTTGGAATTGATAATTTTTGATAATTAGAATATAACAAGCTGATTTAAACAATTAATATATTTAGAAATGATTTTATTCTATATAATTGTGGAAATTTTGGAAATTATTAAAATTAAGAGCTAGATATATAGACAATATACAGATCTTTTCTTAGAAGCTTAAACTATTTGATAATGCTTATATAAGCTTTAAAAATATTTATTAATTAAGTATATACCTATTTACTAATTAGCATTTATTTTTCTATGAGATACTGATTAGTAAGCAAGTATATACATAATTAATAAGTAATAGTGAAATTTTCTTAGCTTCTAGATCAATATTATATAAGCTTATACTTATTATAGTAAGCTCAGAATACAGACTTTAGTCTAAGATTAGTTTTTAATTATATCTAGATTGAGAATATCTATTTTTATACTATTATGTAGTTATCTCTATAGTGCTCTATAGCATTTTATAGTGTAACATAGGGTCTATACACATAGGGGAGTCCACTATGACACTATGGAACTATACAGTACTATAGAGTGTACTTATAGTATCCTCTGAGATTGATGATGTAGTTTATTCCCTTGGCATTCATGGGCACAGATATTGACTGACATTGTTTCTAAAAACCTGACATGCTCACCTCTGCATTGAATGTCAAATCCATCCCATGTTGAATTACATAGTTTGGGCTTCAGTACATGAGCTAGGCAAGCTACATAATTGAATGAATGTATATTTTGAGCCAGACTACACTATTACACATTTTTTCTAGGAGTGGAGGGACAGCCTCATGGGATATGTGCACTAAACAACATGGGATAATAGATACATAGGGGCGGGACTGTTGGGGCTTGTCGGGGGTGATGCACTTGCATTTGTTGCCCGACAGTGTCTCAAGACCAACCTCTGAGCCTCGCCACAGAGGCTGGCAGGTAACGGGCAAGGAGTTCATACCTATTCCAAAAAGGGATTAGGCTGAACCCTTGGTTATTCGGATCCGAGTTTTTTTTTTCTTTCTCGTTTAGGCCCATAGGACACCTCTCACGATCATCCTGGCAAGCCCCCATGCATTGTCATTTGTAGCTTCATTTCATCAATATTTATCAACGGGTATTCAAGTCACGGAGATCCAGCTTCCTTGGGATTAGGTACAGGCCCTTGAACATTGCATGCCAAGACAGTGTTTGCCCAGCCCCTGTTCAAAACTCTTTACTATACCCATTAAGCCAGGGCCACCATAGACAGTTGATGCTCTGTGTTTCATCATGGTATGGCACTCAGACACTCAATTTGATTAAAGACTAATGTGACTGTGCGGCCATTGAACCCTTTACAGGGTATGTTTAGAGCATTAAAAGGTCAGCATGTGGGCAATTATCCAGCACCGTGGTTCATGGAACCTTCCTCTTCTCCTCAAAATGCAATCCAAACTTCTCACTGTGTTCTTTTCCCTCCTGGCTGCCATGCACGTTCTTGGCGCTGCGACTGAATTGAAAAATAAATGTCAGTATTCCATGTTTCTGTGTTGACTTATATTGGTTGTATTGATTTGGGGGAAATCACGATTCGTAGGCAAGACCGACCAGGTATGAGCATTGTGGAGCTGCTCTATCTCTCGTTCTAACACACAGTCTGACACCAAATAGGACTGCATCAAGATAGGTAGATCCGGAAATCACCTTGGATTGCCGAGCAATACAATTTGACAATTGTATCACATTAGATCCCTCCAAGCCCCATTGCTGCCACGGCTTTGCCAATAACTTGTAAGAACCCAAAGAAACCTGAAGGCTGCCCTGATTTGAATTAACTTTTGGAATTCAATAGTTGCGATGACGTCCCCGAGGGTACTACGTGTTAGATGGAAAGACCTGTTATACAGAGTCACTAGCACTTTACCATAACTTACCATTCATTCGATCATGGATGAGAATTGTTTTGACCCGGGCGATACGAGAAAACCATGTCTGTAATGGCCTGCCGCCACTGGACGGGTATGAAATCGGGGTTTATAGGTATGATTCAGTGAGTCTTTCAGCAGGCCACGACATTCCGCAGCAGTATTAGAGAGCATGAGAACGGCATGAAGAAGTCTAGGAACCCTATCAGCATTTGTATCTCCCTCAAAGCCTCATGAGGCTCCAGTGATAAGTCAAGAAGTATGCATGTTTAGTTCATGCAAACCAAGCGCTGAGGTAGAAGTTCGCTCGACGAGTGAAGGGATACTAGGGCGTGTCTGATGGGCAGACCAAGGAGATGCATTAATGTTCAATGGTGTCAAGTACCTCTCCCAGAGACAAGCAACTGCTATATCTTCCTACTATTCCGTGGTAGCCACATGGGACGAAGGCTTGACGACATTATTGACAAGATATGGTTTGTGTAGGGGAAAAACTCAGAGTGACTGCCAGCTCAGCATGTCCCGATGCGTGCCTTACAGCGTGGAGAGGAGTCAAAACAACATCTATTCTGATGACGCCCATACAGCGATCAACCTTCTTGCTCGGGAGGTTGATCAGATGCCTGCTTTCATTTACATGGGAGGTGACTTTAATTGTCACTCGGAGGTGTGGGATCTGTCCTGCACGTCGCACCCATTGGTTGCCCAGCGCCTTCTGGAGCTGGCCTCTGACATCAGGCTCGAGTGGGCTTGACCTTCTAATCCGGGGTTGACACATATTCCTCACAACCCTGATCTCTGTGGATCTGTGATCGATCTTGTCTTCACAGCGCCATCTGTATCTGCATCTGATCTACCTCGATTGGATCTCGATCGGCGTGGGCCGTTGGATCATGTTCTGATCTCCACCCTGCTTTCCTTATCTGCGATCAACATCTGGGTTTCACGCATGGTAGTACCGAGGGAATCCCCAGAGGAATCTGGGTTTCTGATCGATCTTGCCACTGGTCTTCGGTCCCTCGATGTGGGGGACCTGTCTTCTGCTGATTGGATTGAGGCTGCTGCATCTGTGGTGGCTGAGGTCTTTTCCTC
>KQ962318.1:61557-79470 GCA_001563735.1 Leucoagaricus sp. SymC.cos | reverse complement strand
CTTGGCATGATTTTTCTTACAATCTAAAAAATGGCGAGTAGCCGTATGCCCATTGGGACCTGGTGTTGATCGGGGTCTCCAACAATTCGCCGAGGGTAGTTCAAGACTCTAAGTTGAATAAATACAATTGAATTTTGACGGTTATACTGTCCGTTCGGAGTCTAGAGAATCCATATATACACTGGGCCAGCGAGTCAGTATCCAACATGGATTATTGAACATTTATTACGATGATCATGATAAAGGTTCCATATAAAATCATAATTTTTTTTTTTTTGGTGGAGCGTAGGACGTTCGCTGTTAACAAGGTCGGCCCTCGCGTCGAGCTGATTGCGCTCCGTACAATAAAGTTGTTTTTACCACCCCCGGGGAAATGCTTTACGCACTCCTAATCAGAGGTAGTGCGGGACTCCAACTAAGGGAACCTTAAGCGTATACCCACTAAAACCCCGGGCCTGGTCGCCAGTCCTCTGGGAATGTTCACAGGTCTTGGATAATATTTCAATAGTTTCTCAATAGAGCGGCTGAGTTATCGACTCACCGGCCCAGTGTATAACGTCTAAAGTGAGAAAGACCCTCATGAAATACTAGATGGCGGAGCAGTTGCTACATGGAGTTTCGCCTCCGGCATTCCGCTGACCTGGGAAGGTTGTAGGACACCTCTCGCGATCATCCCGGCAAGTCACCATGCATTGTCATGGGGAGTTATTTGTAGCTTCATTTCATCAATGTTTATCAATGAACATTCAAGTCACGGAGATCCAGTTTCCTTGGGATTAGGTACAGGCCCTTGAACGTTGCATGCCAAGACAGTGCTCGCCCAGCCCTTGTTCAAACTCTTTACCGTATCCATTAGGCTAGGGCCACCATAGACGGTTAATGCTCCGTGTTTCATCATGGTCCGGCGCTCAGACACTCAATTTGATTAAAGACTAATGTGACTGTGCGGCCGTTGAACGCTTTACAGGGTATGTTTATTAGAGCGTTAAAAGGTTGACATGCAAGCACTTACCCAGCACCGTGGTCCGTGGAATCGTCCTCTTCTCCTCAAAATGCAATCCAAACTCCTCACTGTGTTCTTTTGCCTGCTGGCTGCCACGCACGTTCTCGGTGCTGCGACTGAATTGAAGAATGAATGTCAGTATTTCATGTCTTTATTGACTTATATCTGTTGTACTGATTTGGGGGAAATCACGATTCACAGGCAACGTCGACCAGGTATGAGGATCGTGGAGCCGCTCTATCTCTCGTTCTAACGCACAGTCTGACACTAAATAGGACTGCATCAAGATAGGTACGTCCGGAAATCACCTTGGGATGCCCAGCAATACAATTTGACAATTGTACCACGTTAGATCCCTCCAAGCCTCGTTGCTGCCACGGCTTTGCCACTAACTTGTAAGAGCCCAAAGAAACTCTGAAGGCTGCCCTGATTTGAATTAACTTTTGGAATTCAATAGTTGCGACGACGTCCCCGAGGGTACTGCTTGTTAGATGGAAAGACCTGTTATACAGAGTCACTAGCACTTTACCGTAACTTATCATTCATTCAACCATGGATGAGAATTGTTTTGGCCCGGGCGATACGAGAAGACTGTCTGCAATGGCCTGCCGCCACTGGACGGGTATGAAATCGGGGTTTATAGGTACGATTCAGTGAATCTTTCGGCAGGCCAGGACATTCCGCAGCAGTATTAGAGAGCATGAGAACGGCATGAAGAAGTCTAGGAACCCTATCAGCATCCGTATCTCCCTCAAAGCCTCATGAGGCTCCGGTGATAAGTCAAGAAGTATGCATGTTTAGTTCGTGCAAATCAAGCGCTGAGGTAGAAGTTCGCTCGACAAGTGAAGGGATACTAGGGCGTGTCTGATGGGCAGAGCCCGGAGATGCATTCATGTTCAATGGCGTCAAATACCTCTTCCAGAGACAAGCAGCTGACATATCTTTGTACTATTCCGTGGTAGCCACATGGGACGAAGGCTTGACGACATTGTTGATGAGATGTGCTTTGTGTAGGGGAAAAACTCGGAATGACTGCCAGCTCAGCATGTCTCAATGGTGGTTGTACGGTGTGAAGAGGAGTTGAAACCACGAAACGTCAATGATTTGATCCTTCAGGAGGGTATGACCACAGAAGTTGACAATCTTTCGAGGGCGTTGCACAAAGTGATGTCAATTCAGAAGCATCAAGGTACTCGAAATCGGCTGTGCTTGAGATAAGCAACTTGTCTATTGCCATAGGGACAGGCAAACTATTTCCATACAATGTATGGTTTGGAGCGACGTGTAGGGCACAGCTAAAGACGACGAGAAATGGGATTGGGTCACGTGGGTAGCCTGGGCGGACAGCGTCGGACCGACGGCAGATAGGGCATTTCTGAATTCGGCCGATGCAATTGACATTCCCACGATTATTCTGACTTATTCACTGCTTATTCAGTGTTCACTGACCATGGTGATTGTAATTCATGCCTCTCGCCAACCAAACAATTCTTAAAGCAGGACTCCTAGACATTGTCGTTATAAGTAATTTAATTATGCTCATTTCTTTAGAAATCATGAGCTTTTCGTTTCGTCGAGTCGACGTCGACCTCATCGACATCCTCAATCGTATGAACGGGACCAGTGAACCAATACCTTCCTCCATACTTGGGGAAGAAGTAGTAGCCCAGGGACAGTGAAATAACTCCACCAACGACAACCACTGTGTAGTTCATGCTCTGCGAAGTCGGTCCAGGAACCGCAGGGAAGAGGAACACAACAATCATCACGAGCATGTAGGCAGATGCAATGAACGACACGGGACCACTCTGTTGGACAGCGAAGCTAGTGAAGATCAATGAAAGGCAGACTCAGGGACTGACCATAAAGCCCAGGTTAAAAGGTCCGTGAATGAATTGAGACCCTCCGACGAATCGTGCGATGATTGGTGTCACAAGACCAATATACTGGCAGACAACCGACATTGTGAACACTGCGGTGATTGCAAGGGGACCTGCAAATGATAGCAAGCCAAGTAACAGGGACAGGAAGGCACAGAAGCAGGCAGCGTGGACTGGTGTCTGCGTCCGCGAATTCATCCTGTACAAAAATTTGGAGAAAGGAAGGCCCTGATCGCGAGAAAAGGCAAAGATTTGACGCGATCCCGCAATGAGCTTCACGAGTGCTGGTGAGCCTGTTGACAACTTGAACGAGACAATGAGAAAACATACGCAGTCCATTCCAGTCATAAAAAGCGTAACCACCATGAATGCCCAAATCACGACGGTACCCGTAGGTCCGACACTGTTAGCAAAAATCTAGGGTATGAAGAGGTTAATATCCGTTTGATAAGTAGAGGCTTGGGTCGGAAAACGTACAGTTGCCATCGGTTGACCAATGGGATTGGCAGCTACAGCCTGCAAATCATTACCTATATGGAACGCAAGTACAATATTCACAACTGACGACAATAAACGTCAGAAGGTAGGTCAGGCAAAATAGAGGACCCACTTACTCCACCCGAGAAGGGAGCTCAAGATAGTTGCACACATGATTGCAAACGGAACAGCAGTCTGCGCATTTCGAGCTTCTTCGCTAATATGTACGCTGGTGTCAAAGCCGGCTGCGACCCAGGCATGAGTCTAGGCGAGTGAGAAAGCTACCATTGTCAACTAACCTACTGTCCATGCTGGTGCCAGGAAACTGAGGATGAAGGCATATCCATTAGGCCAGCCCGAGACTGAGGACCAAGGCATATCAGTTGATACAAAATGCTGATTTGAGCAAATCCGTACCATTATCGAAATGGCCAAAGGCAAAGGAGGCCTTATTGACGAACTCACGAGGAGTTGCAATTGGAAGCGCGATAATGACCACCAAGAACAGACTGCCGTGAAGCTTCAATAATAGTACAAATTACGACAATTGCGGACTTACGCAATGTTCAAGAAGACATAAGGGTATTGGAGCTTGGCGATGACCTTCGTAGCCAAACTAGCCAGAATAGCATAGAGGAAGAGAAGAGCACAATAGACTCCGCTACAGATCTCACATCACGAAGTGACTAAATACGCAAGAGATGTTGACTTACTAAGTTGGTGCGTTCGTAGCCTCAAATTTTCCTCCTGTGCCAATATTCACCGCCACCAAAAGTTGAGTGGCGCAGCTCCAGTCCAGGCTAGCCATTCCAACAATATATCCTGATGTATTGATATCTGACGGAACATCCAATTCAACGCAATATCCTCCCTTCAAGAAGAAAGAACTCACATCCAATTAGCCACGACAGAAGCTTTCGAAAACGTTGCGAAGAGAATTTGAATGTCCAGTAATACAGTCCGCCGGCAGTCGGGGCGGCGGAACCAAGTTCAGCTATGGCCATGGCCACAAAAATCAAGAATACACAGCATGTAAACCACTAAAACCAAAAAGGGTCGGGTTTCAGCTGCTGGTGGGGCTAACGAGAGCTGAGTACTTACCCCCCATACCATTCCGACGGGGCCACCATAAGGAATCGAATACAGCAGCACTGCGCTGGAAACGAAGAAAACCGTCAAATTTTTACACAATGAGACTAGAAGGATGATCACGCACGCGATTGACCCTACGACGCCAACAAGGTTAAATAAGAGCCCAGAAAGCTCAAGGCGACTGAAGTCTCTTTTGAATTCTTCCTTGTATCCTAGCAGAGCTAGGACATCCTGATCATATAGAGACTGTTCACTGTCAGTGGCGTGCTTCTCATGGGTGGAGGACATAGCAGAAGAAAGGCAATGCGGATATCACCCACTGCATGGTATATAATGGATGTCATGGTGCCGTTGGGTAATCAATATCCTCAATGCCCCTTGCTGATCGGACGCTTGAATTACAGACAAGTCCTACTTCTTACAGTAATTAGTCTTTTAGTTGCTGACCCCTCAGCATTTATTTGGATACTTCAACCGGACCTCGAGAATAGTACAGCTGTTTCCTATGTGTCTCCGGTTGTTTTCTCATTTTTTCTGATGCTTTGGCGTCTTCTGTATTACTTTGGTTAATTTTGGTGTGGACAATTTAGTTGAGGGTTTCTTCCTAGCTAGTCTTTGTACTTAGTTAGGCGCGGACTGCGATCGAGCACTGCGTAATAAATTGTTGATTAAAAAAAAAATGCCCCTCGCCGAAGGGTTCTCAGGAGCTAGCTGATATGGAAAGCTGGAGTGAGAAGCTCAACAGAGCGCCCACCAACCACGATGGGACTTCAAAATTGACATGCCGACCGGCGGGTTGAGCATCAGACAGGACCCCTGGTAGTCCCCGACAAGAACATGTTCGCAGTTCAAGGTCCTGCAAATAGTAAAGAAATGTGCTGATGTTAAGGTAGGGTCGACGTGTCAGTTAGGTGAAATACTCATATTCGACACATAAATACGACGGAACATCGACCAGCAAGCTTTCAAAATCTCAAACAACTTAAGTTGCACACTTTTCCCCCTACCAAAAAGAGCCAGAAGCGCAAGCTTAGTGAACCCGAGTCTCAGACTGATAAAGAGAACACCATGTCATCCATATCACATAATTTCCTGCACCTGTCAGGTTCTAGCTTCGAGAAACAGGTCCTATGCTCATCTATGTGTCATTCTTGGGATCCCTAAGGGTCCCCATCGAAAAGGAAGCGTGTTCAAGTGGCGGGAATATCAGAGTCCGATGCTTCTCGCACCATCGATGCATCAATGACACAATGTCAATTGGATGACCGCAGCCCGGGGACAAGATTTGAGAACTAAAATAGAGGAGGAAGATGATCAGGATGCCCCCCAGAGGAATGCAACAGAGGAGTGCATGATTCTACCCTCTTCCTCTGCAGAGGTTCTTGAGAGAATTGTGCAGAGGGTCTTAAGTGAAATACCTTTGGAAATCATGAGAAATTTTGTCTATTCACCATACCGTGGATACTTTTTGCTTAATTACCCTTAGATTCTTAATTCAGGCTCTCTGCTTCACTGATGCATACTCAAAAGAGTTAAATGGCCGCCAAGCTGCATGGGCTGTCAGAAAGTACCGAGGTCATAGAACACTACTGGAATCAATTCTTTGTGAACTGACAGTTGACCTGGAGTAACTATGAGTAGATCTATTTGTCCCTAGACTACATTTACATTTCCTCGCGTTGATTCAGGGTGCCAACGCGTCGTTAATTAGCTTTAGCCACTAATTACCATGTCACACTTTGTCACAATACACGTGAACGAGTCATTTGTGTTCGACTGCTACCTTAACATCCGCACATTTGCAGGACCTTGAACTGCGAACATGTTCTTGTCGGAGACTACCAGGGGTCCTGCCTGATGCTCAACCCGCCGGTCGGCTTGTCAATCTTGACGTGCGGACACAGCTGGTGGGCGCTCCGTTGAGCTTCTCACTCTGGCTTTCCATAAGCTATAATTAGTTGTCGATTGATAGAAGGTCAATCGGCGGGAAACTCTGATCCCCGGTAAAGCACAAGCCCTCTGGCCAGCCAGCCATTCTCTCACCCCATGTCTACTCAACCCTTACAGTTGGTGGGAGAGTGGGCACCAAGTCTGCACAACGCCGAGGCCATGGCATGGCGTACCTTGCCAGTTTCTTGTACCTCAACAACCAATTCTACAGGTGCCGATATCCCTCCGGTTGACTGCACTTTTGCAATATAAATGTGAGCTTACTGGCTAGACGTGTCTGATAGGTGATCTGACAATCCAACTTACTCCATACCGAAGCACAAAATGTATACTTATCCATCAACCACATGGTTCAGTCAGTGGGCGAAACGCTCCCCCAAGTGCGACAAACCGGAACGGCTTCCCTAGTCAGATGCCATAAAGATTCCTGTTCTGGCATAACCGTATAGGTAACAGAGGTCAATCAGAGCCACAGGATTCAGGTATGATGCGTCCCTTAGATTGAGAGGATTTTCCCAAGGAATTCATCACAAGTGCAGATACATCCTGTCTTCCACCCATGATGCATGAAGGTCTGCACGTTCAATAGAATTCCACCAAACGAGTCAACTGCGCATTCGGGTCCTGGTCCTGGAGCAAAGCGCCCTCTATTGTCTGTTGCCAAGCGAATCGAATCAGCGGTGAAAAAGGAAAAGCACGAAACGTGAAAGCCTGACCTTGCTAACCGAAAGATATTTCTCAACTAAGACTTCGCCAAGCACCTCCTTCATTCCAGAGTCTTCGGCCAGATACTTTCTCGCCTCTTCGACATCCAATGGCATCCTCCTAGTGATACCGAGCGCCTTCCTCTCGTCTTCAGTCATCTCCCAAGCGCACTTGGGGCCGGGGCAGTCTTTGACCGTCAAGGTTTTCATTCCTTTTAATCCTCGTACTCCAGCTCCGATGATAGGCGCTAGAGCCAAATGAGGGTCGGCGGTCCCATCCACGAAGCGCATTTCGAAATTTTGGGATGATGGAGAAGTGGCGTTTGACAACCTGATAGGCGCCTCACGATTCTCGGTTCCGTAATGCACGTACATACCACCACTCCAGACACTGTCGACCATGCGTTTATAGAAAGCAGGAGTGAGAAGTGTGATGGCGGGAAGTGCTGGCAAGTGCCCGATAACACCAGCAAGGAACGCAGATTCGTGTTTGGACATCTGGTCTTGAGGCTTTTGCTCGTTGGTCGAGTGCACGGATATATGCGCGTGAGCCACAGAGCCCGCACTTGTCATGAACGGCCGAGGAACGAAGGTGGCATGTAGACCGTGTTTTGAAGCTACATCGACAATGAGCTCGCGGGTAAATATAGCTGATCTGCACGTCTAGTGGATTCAGGGGTCCACCGACAATTTCGTATTGACCAGGAGCAGCTTCGGAGTGGATCATTTGTAGGGAGAGACCAGATGCTTGCATCGTATTTCCAATTTCTTCCAGGATGGCAGACTCCTTTGAGCCAGCGAGGAATCATCCAGGTGCGGACCACTGATGATCGTTGGATGGTTTTATAGGATTGGTCGAGCTCAGAAGGATGAAGTCTGATTCGAAACCGACAAGAAAGTCGACGTTACAAGATTCTTTTGCATCCCTGCCGCAATACGTTGAGGTATTTTTTCGATTGTGATAGGAGTGTACGATCTTACGCGACGATCCTCTTCAATAGTGTCCTTGGGCAAAGGTCTACCTGAAAACTGGAAGGACCGTCAAGGACCTGATAAGGCATTTTTTCCTTGAAGTGGCCTAATACCCCCAAGTGACCAGGTGCAAATGGTAGTGGGCGTAACGTGGAGATATCTGGCACATAGAGATATTCTCCGAGGGACGAGTAGGGATAGTGGCAGGTAACCCATGGGTAGGTGCAGACTCACCCTTACCCATACCCAGCCTTACCCTCACCCAAATCCATGGGTACGGGTGCAAGAGGGTGTGGGTATGGGTTCTGTCATTACCCGTGGGTCTCGAAACCCGCTCAGGTCTGGCTCGCGGGTGTCCGAAAATGCCAAGAAAGTAAGATTCAGTATTAAACTAATTCACATCAATTCTATCCCAACCCTCCTCAAGTTCCTCCTCATCACCCTGCTTCCCTGGCAGTTTAGTTACAGATAAAATATCAGCATCTTTAACCATCCCAAAAAGACTCCATTCTCCCAGACAGAGGAGTGCCCTTGTTGACTGAACATCAAGCCGATTGTGCATATGAGATAAAACAAGCTGACCTTGGCTGAAGATGCACTCGACTTTGACTGATGTGGCTATTGCAGTGATCTGGTGAGTTCAATGTCTTGGTGAGTAAAAGAAAGGAAATACCAGGAATGGTGTGATAATCCAATGCCATGTGAGAGAGTTGAGGGAAGATATGAGACCACTCATGCCACCAGGCAATTGGGTCACTGGCAGTGCAGTCAGCATCTGTAGCAAGGTAGCATTTAAGCTCATCTTGTTGCTCTTCTTGTGACTCAAATACATTAGTAAAGAACTCAGAATCGAAAAAATTAAATTGTGCTGATTTGGTTGCACCTGGCTGAGTAGTACCAGTTCTAGAAGGTAAACTAGCAACTGAAGCATTACTCAGCTGTTGGTAGGAAGCTTCCCGTTGAATTTTGAGAACTTTGATTGCCTCCTTGATCCAGGTAGAGTCTTGACCAAGCCACTTGAAATATTGAGTTTTGAGATGGGGGTGTAGAACTTGAAAATTGTTTATTATATTAGCTCCAACTGTAAAAAGAAGTTTCAAAAATCCACTAGTAGCAATTCAGTATGCTTCAGACATATTTGTTTTAGTGTAGTAACACTCTAGTGTGCTCTGTCCCATACAAAGTGCAGCAATAACAGGTGGAGAGATATTATGTTTGGCTGATTGGGTGTTTGAGATTATGGAGTGAATATGATACATGGCAGGAATGACTGAGGCAATACTTGAGGTATCATGAGAAGCCTTCTCAGTGGCATCCTTGAAGATCTATACAAATGACAAGACTTGGGAGTCAAGAAGGCAGATACATGAACCTTGAAAGCATGGCATAACTCCTCAGCCAGCCTCTACTCAGAATTGTTGAGCTGGTTATCTGCAAGGTCATCAACCTTGTTGAGTAAAGTCTTCAGCATGACCTTGTACTCCACAGCAAATGTGAGCATGTCATATGTTGAGTTCCAGTATGTAGACACATCATGAGGCATCACCTGATTGGCCAGTTGATGTTGAGCTAAAATTTTCTTCTATTTAGGTGAGAGTACTGTAGAAGAGGTTTTGAGGGCATATGCTGTCTTCTGAAGCTATGGAGATTAATGATGTTGGTGAGGAAACAATGTGATAATTTGTCACTGACCTTTGTCAGCATAGAGCACACAGCCTCTGTTCTATCTTCACAACTATTTCCTCATTCCAACCCTTGATGTTATCTCCTCCTTCATCAACTATAGCAGTATCACCCTGCTATTTCCTCTGCTCCTCAAATTGACTCAAGATACTCTTAATAGCTAAATTGATAATATGAGCAAAGCACTGCCTTTATGCTTGTTCCCCTCAGAATGATGGTATAAGCTTGAGTAGCTCATTCACCATTATGTCATTGTTGCTTGCATTATCACAAGTGATAGAAAGAACCTATACTATTGTGAGTACTATTCTTCAACATCATAACATCTCAGCAAGCTTGCTTTGTGACTAATTCCAAATTCCTTCAAAACTCTTACAAATTTGGCTGCAAGATTGGCTCCTGTATGTGATTTCACAACCTCAACAATATTGAGTATTAATGGGTGTAGTTGCTCATCCTTCTCAAAGTGGACAGTAAAAGCCATGAAAGGCTTGTTGTTTGGGGATGTCCAGGCATTGGTTGTGAAGCTCAGGTATCTAGGGTAGTTCTGATAGATGGGACATTATCTCATGTAAGTTCATTTCTTTGACACTATCAAGCCACAGCACATCTGAAGTTGCTTTGCAATCCATCTCTGTACATATACAAATACTTGCTTGATATTACATGATACTGTTTCTGGCCTAGGTGTATAGTGTGATGGCTGTCCTGTCTTTATTAAGCACTTAAACTTCCAGTCTCCAATAATAGCATATAGTCATTTATTTTCAGATACCCAGTGGACAGCTTCAGCACTGTAAATGTAGTGAGTATGTGTACTGAATGTCCAAGGAATGCTCTTACTGAACTTCTGCTTCAGTGTAGTTATGAGTTGAATATGTGATTTTACATTTTCCTTTCTGCTAGAAAGTAGCTGTAATTGACCCATCTTTTTGACCTACACCCCCCCTTGCCTCTCCATGGACTTCTGCAATATCTTTCTCACTTATCTCCTTTGTCTTCTCACTCTCTCAACAAATAGTTGCATGTTTGTGCAAATTGCCAGTTGATTTTGCATCATGGGTGTCAAGGTACCTCTGAACATGCTAAGGCTCAGCTCCTTTACTATGACAGTGAGTAGCAGCACATATAAACTCATGGCATTGTCATCTATTGACAATGTTAATGATAGGAGTTAGACAAAAAAGTCTATAGATTAGTGCAGTCCAGTCTCTTTGGGATTGCCCTGCAATTATAGCTCATATCTGGTGAGAGTCACATCTGCTATATTATTGAATGGTTACTTACAAAGTTCCTCCTCAGGAGTCTCCACTACTTGTGACTTCTTGTTTTCACCTCTTTTCTCAACACTGTCCTCTATACCCATATTCTCAGAACTTTTTTTTTCAATGATTTCCTCCTCTCCAACACCAAAACCAAGGACTTCAAACTCATCTCTCTGATATTTGGACTCAGTGTGGAAAGAATTAATAGTTTGGTGGATAGTATCTGTCCTGGCTCTTTTTGTTACTGTAGCCACAGATGGCAGCTCATCATCATATGTAGGAATATGTCACTTATGACCACTTGATTCACAGATGCTGGGCTGATTGAAGATGGGTGCAGTTGGCTTTGGTGGCATGTTTTAGCTGAAGAGAATGGAGAAAGAGTAGAAAAACAATTGTTGTAACTAGACAATTTGATTTTTTACATATAGTTAATATCATGTCAACTTTGTTTGCTGTTGCTATTCAGAACAGCACAAGCTGTATGGCTTCTATATTAGGAAATATACCCATCAGTACCCACTCTTAGGATATAGAGCTATTGTGGGTAAACATTACCCAACCTATATCTCTACCTATAATATCCTTAGGTACACATCCAGCAGATATGTCTGACCTATTGAGAATCACTATGGACAAGAATCCCAGAGCAGTAATGAGGTAAATAAGACTGCTGAGACAGACTTTAGCAATATTGACTCCTGGGTGATTTGATGTGAGAAGCTGTTAGAAATACTGAATTAGAATGACTCTACAGTATCTCACATTAGCCAGGTTAACCCAGTAGATATAAATGTAGGCTACTAATATGAGCATGCCATCGCTGCTTTATATGATTCTGTCATCACTCACAGTAGTCTGGGTGGAGCTTGTCAAGGTCAAAATTGATGGTTTCTAGGTTATCTAGCTTGAATGTGACATTGTGATTATAATAATCCATTATTGGAGAGACAGAGGATAGATGATAAAAAAGGCTCAGACACTATTAAATTATTATCTCTAAGAATAGGTTAGCATCTTATCATAGTTCATGTTCATTGATCATCAACTTTGCTGATTTGGAAGTTACTGTTCATCAAGCATCATGCATCATAGTCAGGTAGTAAGTTTGTGTCCTCTATAATCCCTCTAACCCCTCTTGGGTTCCTTGCTATTTAGTTCCTTAAACAAAGCTCCATCAACAGTGCTTTATCTCAGTGGTAGAATATTCTTTGTATGGGTAATACCTACTCAATCAATACTAATAGTATAATACAAAATGGGCATGCCTTTTAAAACTATAGTTCTAGTTATGAGAATGGTCATCAAACCTTGATCTTGATAAGGTAGGTATTACCTGATCCCAGCACCTTATGTAAGCAGCTTATTAAGCACCAAGCTATGCTAAAATTCTCTCTACAAAAAATCTAAAGAGGAGGTCAAGCTAAAGGTTCAAGCTTCAATATGCATAGATATCATAATACATTAGTATGAGTGTATATGACATATTTCTGCATATTGAATGGTGGGAGGGTGCAGTGGTTGTGATTATTACATATCTGTGTCTGAGTCTGTGATCCTGCCAAGATTAGGAAGTATCAATTAGCTATTTTTGTCTTTAGATAGAATAAATAGGAGAAGACTCTGTTAGATCAATTTCTTGACATAGTAAGCTTGGATATTTTGTGCTCAAGCCTTATCAACATTTTTTTAGTAGCTTATAGTGATGTGCCAAGGACTCAAAACTAACTTTTCATATTAATCTTTGTTATCTTATCTGATCAATTATAACTAACTCTAGGTCATGTGACTATCATGTGATGTATGAAAGTCATTACTTGAATTTCTCAACTCTGCAGATCTTGAGGGTAGAAAGCAGAACAAGACCTTTAGATGTCAAATTTAAAAAGTTGAAGTAATTTCTCAATAGATAGTTTTGTTAAGACTATTTTTTCTGGGACTTGTGAGGAGCAATTCATTGTACATATTCTAGTTACAGTTTATATATTCAAGTAAATGAGTTAAGCAGAGAATTGATTGTGATTAAGGCTATAACTGTATTATATAATAAGTGCTGGGATCAGATAATGTTTATCTTAGTTAAGGTACAAAAATAATATCAAAACCCTCTTGATAGACTTTGTGAACTATAAGTGATCTATGACATTGATTTTTCCTCTTGGTTTTTATTCTGTCCTCCTTAATTGTCTCACAGTTATAGTTAGCAAGAAGGACATTAGTTAAAATTGACATTAGATTGATGTGATTGAGCAGTTAGAGTCTCTCTCACATATAACATGTCATATAATCTGATGCATAATATAATCAAATATTTACAATTAATACTATAATAGAAGTGTGACTACTGTATCTTAGAACATTGCAGTATATTCTACTGCAGTTATTTTTCTTGTGTGCAAACTAAATGAAGAGCTTGATGATTAGGATATTGCAATAATATTAGCAGAGAGTAGTATCTGATTTCAAACTTTTCAGCACATGCTCAAACATGTCAATGACCTCCTTCTCTGCACTATCCTTTCTATGTGCATATCAGATCACACTTTCTCAAAAAGAGATCATTCAGATTGAAAGCTCACATCTAGTCATTTCTCAAGTCAAGATGGGCATATGCAGCTCTTTTGCATAGAGTTATTATTAAAGGATCTCTTTAGAATATGCAAGGACTAGTAAAGCAGTAAAAGGGCCATTCAGTATTTATAATAAGTTAGAGTACAATTACCATGCTTAGAATGTATGAGAAAAGAAATATATGGATAATGAATTGACACAAAATAAGTTAGACATACTGTGTGGTATATATATTAGCTTCACTGGTAGGCCTTGTAATCAATTGTGTTCTCTAGCTAATAACATCCACAGATGTTAGCCTCAATACTACAAAATGCTCCTAGTTTCTGCTTATGACTATATATAAAGTCAGCAGAGAAAACACAGAGCAATAGACTCCTCAGGTGGAAATATTGCATAAAAAACACATATTCTCAATCCTCAATTTGAATCTTGACACTAATCTTGCAACTCTGGTAACAGCAACAAAGTGGCATGACAAGATGCATGGAAATACAAATGCAAAAAGGACTACAACTTGGGTGAAGTCCTGATTGAGAACATTCTGGAAGAAGAATCTGGTTTGTTAATGTGAACTCAACTCTTAGTTTCTGGTGGCTGAACTTGAGGTGGATTAGATATATATTAATTGATTCTTGACTGTATATACTTCAAGTTGTACTTTCAATACATATGTACTATCTTTTTCTCAATGATGACATGTGAGATGAACTGCTAGCTGACTGTATTGGACTACTGCAATGTTAATTTACCTGAGCCTAGTATTGACCACTACTTTATTATACTACTCTCTCTCTCTCCCTCTATATTATTGTAATGTGTAGTGACTTTTGTAGTGACTTTTGACATCACAGAAGTATTTTCTGAGAATATAGATATAATTAATCCCTGATGTGCATGTGGTAGGATATAACATATAGTCACAATGCCAGGACCCAGTGGCACTCTGCCAGAACTTACCTTATGGGTCAGTTTTAACTAATGTTCTTCTCACTAACTCTATACAGAGAGAAATATCTGATAGAATTTGTATAAATCTCAGAATCTGGATAATGACTGATCATGAGGAGACTGTGCACAAATTATGATGATAAGCAGTTTTATTAGGTCTAATCTTTTTGTGTGAGGCTTCTGAAATTTTTTTCTTTCTTTTATAAATTTATATACTAGTGCACAATAGCAGTCTGATCACAGATACAAAGGAGTAACTATAGTAATCTACAAAAGACAGAAAGAGCCTCTGCAGCTCAGCTGAACATGGCAGCTTACACTGTAAAATAGGCCCTTTCTATACCCAGAAATAAACAAAGAGGCAGGTAATAAGCTCACATCCCTTACAGCACTACCAGTGCTCACAGAACACTAAAGCAAGACTAGTACAGTCCCCATCAGCTGCCAATGCCAGACCCCCCAAGAGCCAACAGGCTCCCAGAAAACCCAGCAACTGCTAAAGAGTGGCTGTGTTGTTGTTATCCTCTAGAGAGGTGTGCAAAGGAGAATGCCTTAGGGTTCTTCCTACAGAAGTCAAGCAGCTCTTTTCAATACTTATAAAAATACTGCAGCTCACTGAAGTCCATGCACCTGGTTAAAACATGCTTGCAAGTCTATAATTAAATAGACCTACAAGGGCAAGAATAATCAGCAGAGAGCTTAAACTGGCATCTAAACTCTCTAATAGATGTATGCTTGAGAACTGCCCAGTACACACATGCACAGAACAGGGAATCATGCAAATGTTTAAGCCACATGCCTTCAGAGAGGTATGTGAGTATCATACACTTGCTGTGCATATTAGTGAGGTACAAGAAATCTCTTCTGGAGGAGCTCATACAAGTGAACTGCCTAGTCCACTTATTGTGACAGGTCTGAGCCTTAGCCATACAAAGATAATTAAGAGTAGTGAAAGGGCAAACCCCCAATAACTCCTAGGCAGCAGGGTCTATAACATATCTATAGACTATTTGATGCAACAGCTACTCCAAAGCAGAGCAGACTTGTACAAATGCAAAGATATGAGAGAGGTCTTTCTCAAGCCATCTAACAAGATGATAACAGACAAGCAGAGCCTGAGCCTGCCCACTACTGACTGAAGGGTCCACTACTTGCTGAGCCAAAGCAGGGTAATTGTTATGACTCTGGGTAGTTTACTCTGGATAGTTCTATGAACTGTAGTTTGCTATAGTATTTATTTTCCATTATCTGATATTACCCTGTATTCTCTATTTCTGTTTACCCTGTGTTATCCTGTGTCTCTAGTATAAGTACCTTAGGTAGAGTGCTGTACTCTTTATACTTTACCAATTGTACTTTTCCCTTGGTTGCCCTCAAGCCTTTGCCAATGTTGCAATCTGAGTTAGCTCTTAAGATCATAACATTTAGTAAAACATCACCAACTCACCTTGACAAATGGAACAAAAGCATAAACAACATCAGTCCTACAGAGAGGACAATCCTGCCAGAAGGAAATGACAATGAGCACTAGCAGCAAACATAGCTAAACATTTGGCAGATAAAGAATATGTCTAATAGGTATTACAAGAAGAACAAGACAATGAAACACTAGAAGAATCATTAGGAACAGACAAAGAAGAACCTGAGTCTAGACACAAAGAAGCAGAAGGAGAATCTGCTCAAGCATTAGAATACCTATCAGCAGTATTAGGGTTGCTCAGCATTAGTTAACAATCATCAGTAGAAGAAACAGACACAGGAGAATCAAGCAGCTCAGAAATGTCTCAAGAGCATGAAGGAATGGACACACAATAGCCCCAGGCACCAGTCACACAGATAGTGCAAACCCAGAACAAGTTATTTGTGCCTGAACCAGAATACTTTAATGGAACAAGATCAAAATAGGAGGATTGGTGGAGAAGCATAATGTTCTACATTGCAGGAAATGATATTGATGACAATTGACACCAAGTTACAGTAATCCTTGCCAGGATAAAAGGAGGAACAGCAGGTTCATACACCTCAGTAACAATAAAAGACATGTTAAAAGAGAATTGGTGAGAAATGTTCAATTGGGAAAATTGGACCAAAGAACTGGAAAATAGGTTCTCAGATAGAATAGGACAAGGAGAAGTAGAATGGAGAATTGAGGAATTCAAGCAAGGAAGAATGCACATCTAAGATTTCCTGATCAAGTTCAAAGTCCTCAAAAAAAAGGCCAAAACAGATAACAGCCATGCTCTCTTCTTGCTAAAGAAACATGTTTGTCTAGATGTTATCAAGACTATCATGGAATACCTCTCTGACTACCAGCCTACCAAATACACTGAATGGATGAGTTTGATCAGCACTGTAGGAAAAGGATATAAATTTGCAGAGCTAAAGCAACAACACACTACAGGAAGTGATATTATATACAGAGGACAAGGACAACCAATGGAAATTGGATGCATGATACTCCAGTATTCTGACAAAGAAAACCCCAAGTGTTATAGCTGTGGCAAATTTGGCCACATCACAAAGAACTACTCTGAACCAAAAACCACACACACTCCAGCCAACAAGTCTCAATGCTACAATTGTGGCAAATTTGGCCACATCTTGAAATACTGCAGAGCACTATAACACAATAAACCTGGTATCAGAGTTATGTCAGAAATACCAGAAGAGGAGGAAAAGGCCAAGGAGGAGGGTTTTCCAGAAGGCTCAAGGTAAGATGTATAAACTTTCAAGTCTATAACTATAGAGTTTCTGTTTCATATTCTGCACAATACATTATTCCCCAATAATAAAACTCTCAGTGTGAACTCCTCACCACACCCATGGTAAACCAATAAGCAATAGTCAAAGCCCTCATTGACTCAGGATGTACCCATACATGCATATCAGAAGACAAAGTTAAGGAACTAGGGATACTAGTGAAACCAGTCAACAAATCTTTTGAAGTCTTTAATGCAGATGGAACTCCCAGCAGCCACAAACCAACT
This sequence comes from Leucoagaricus sp. SymC.cos, assembly GCA_001563735.1. Lineage (NCBI taxonomy): Eukaryota > Fungi > Basidiomycota > Agaricomycetes > Agaricales > Agaricaceae > Leucoagaricus > Leucoagaricus sp. SymC.cos. Next base: position 61,935 of record KQ962318.1, on the reverse strand, counting down.
ACATACTATGCCAATATTACTCTTGATACCCATGGTCACAAGGAACAGGTTGAAGTGGTAATTGCAACATTAGACTCAGCAGACATGTTTCTGGGACATGATTGGTTGACTCACCATAATCCTGAAATTGATTGGAAAAATAGTATCATCAAGTTTACAAAGTGTCTGCCCAGTTATAACATCCTCCACCATGACATATACATTGAACCCCATATTTGAAAACTCCAAGTTCAGAAGTTGGATGAAGAAGAGGAAAAATGACCAGATCCAACCATGGCAGCAGACTTACCAACTTATATGAAGGAGTATACCTACCTGTTCAATAAAACCAATTTTGACCAACTCCCAGACCACACTCTTTTTTTTTTTTTTTTTTTT
>KQ962318.1:1657-45905 GCA_001563735.1 Leucoagaricus sp. SymC.cos | reverse complement strand
GTGTGGCCACTCTTCAGCAGTCGCTGGGTTTCCTGGGGGCCCTTTGGGGTTCTTGGGGGGTCTGGCATTGGCAGCTGATGGGGGCTATGCTAGTTTCTCCTTATTGCTCACTGCTTGCTTTGTGCAGGGGTGAGGGTGAAGGATTTTACCTGCTCTTTGTCCACCTCTGGGTGTAGGAAGGACATATTTTGGGTGTAGGCTGCCATATTCAGCTGAGCTGGGGGGATTTATGGTCTTTGTAGTGTAATTGTAGCCTACTATTGTACTCATTGCAACCGGACTGCTATTGCATACTGGTATATAAATTTTTGAGTTAAAAAAAAAATTAAAAAAAAAAAAACATCACATATACTATTAACATCAGGGATATCATCCTTATATTAATAAAATAGCCTGACCTATACTACAGGGAATTCTTTCTAGCTTACTCATCTGATGGTACATCAGTATGCAACCTGACATTATTTCTATCACACACTACTAGTGACTCACCTCAATGACCTCCTAATCTGAGCTTATCACTCTTCTCCATTCAAGACCTGTTATCTTAATAGAGAATATGTTTGTACTATTTCAAGTAACACTAACTCCACTGTTAGAAATAAATAGACCTTGGATGAAGATCAAGAGGAGTAACCTGAAGAATGGACACATCTGTACTTGATACTCTCAGGTGAACCTCTAGCATACAAGCTTTGCAACAATGTCCTTGACAGTACATACTTCTAAGGGCAGAATACTCTCACAGCAGAGAATTTTGTATGCACCTATATAGCACTCACCAGACCTTGTGATGGAGCTGAACTCACTTACTCAACACTTCCCTCCATTTCCAAGTCCCCCTCTACCACTACTACCACATTGACTCAGTCTTCTACAAAAGACTTCCAGTCCTCCATTGCAGTAACTGCAACATTGACTGACATGTCTATCTCAGCATCAACAAATCCCAAGATGCTCACCCCTGACTCAGACACTTCTGAGTTAGAGTACACTTTCCCTGAAGAAGATCTATAATACAGATCTTGCTTCAATTTTTATGAACCTTACAACCTTCATGATTTTTATGACACTTTATGATCTGGACTAATTTTTATTGGTCAACAATGTTCTTCCCTTCTATTTCACTTAATCTATATTTAGTTTTTGATTGCCTGTGATAAAAGAAAAATTATACTTAGCAGTAATAACCTTTATGACTTTAGCTCTTTCTCTTATTCCTCTATAATAGTATCACTAAGCCTTTCCTTAGTGTATGGACTCTTGTGATATTCTGCATCACCTTGTTTCTGAGTAACTATCCATTAACAGACTAGATGGTAGATGTACTGTTAGAAAGTCAGGATCACCTTACACATCTGACTAACTATACTTTCATAACAAAGAATTTGTCTTCTAGATATAGTAATTACCATATATGGGTAGATTAGCTGTAGCTCTATAAAAGCACCCAATAAAGATAGAAACTGTCAAGTTTCTATCCTTTTTGGTTATCATCTACATCTTCTATAACTTGAGTCAATATTGCTTGAACTCAGGAAGTACAAGGAAGTCTCAAGACTAGTTAGTTGGACTAACCCATTAACAATCAACTGCTTATGTATTATGGGACTCCATTCCAGAACTCATCAAGCAGGAAGTCTAGACCAGTGAGACTAGACATCCATTGGTTGATCCTGATTGCTAGATAAGTAAGTTTAATCTGACCCATTGATAGTAGCACCTTATCCAAGAGAGATCTATCTTGGCTTGAGCCAAGGACCACATGGGAATTCCAAATGCAAGATATGGCTGACTTACATACAGGAGCCTAAGATGATCAAGAGAGAACATCCCTCCTCCCTGGCTTCAGAATTAGAACTGCATAGTCTGCTTCCTTAGGGCATGGCTGTATGAGGAATGTAACCAATAGGACAGTTGCCTTTCTTCAGATAGGTACTCATCCTTCTTGCTAAGGGGACACCACTGATAAGCACCTATAACATTAGGATAGAAACTTGCTTCTGAACCCTTGGAGGATCAGTCATAGTGAAGCTGAAAGATCAAAGCAATTCTCTTAGGTGAACAGTGCTGTGGAAATCTGCAGAAGTACTGGCACAAGTATAGTCTAGCTTTGGTACCAGAAGAGAACAACTCTCTGAAATTGACCCAATAATCAATAGAACAGGCTGCTTGTAGTTTTAGGCAGTCTGTAAGCCCTAAATTGAATGCCCACCTACTGCCAGTTGTTGCCACTTTGTAGTGCAATTACTATATGGAATAATAACTCCAAAGTCCAAGATATTCAGATACCAAGGAATCTGTTAACAAAGAAGGTCCCAAGTCACCTCGGGATCTAGAACAAATGATGTGGGGATCTACTTGTCTTTCCTGGACCCATTAACAAATGACAAGACACCCAAACTAAATCTCTGATCAGAATAAGTTCAATTATGCATTCTTTTCTTCTTTTCTTTATGAAAATTATGACTTAAACAAAAGCTAACTGTTTTAAGGAACTTTTACTGTACAAGAAATTCCCAACCCTGAACAAACCATCGCAAATAATCACCCTTGCAATTTACACCCTTATTTTGATCTGCTACTCCCAAATCATTCCCCTCATCTACTACTTTCCAATCATTTTACTTATTAAATTGAGAAACTGGATTCTCAATTAACCACTCCAAATTTATCAAAATTCCACCAAAAACCACTTGAAGTTCTCAAGACCTCTCTGGATCCACCCTCAGACACACTGCTGAATGATTTCTCAGTAAACTCCAGAGTTATCTTGGCTCAACCCCTTTGATACCTACCCCCTCAAACACTGCTTGAGCTAGTGAATTAGTTGAAACAGCACAACCCAGACTCACCCCTTCCAAACCAGCTCTTAAACCTTACACTTCCCTATACTCCCCAACTTGAATTTTCAATGACATCACCAGAGACATCAATGGTCAAGTTAGAACACCTGCTGTCTCCAGACCCCTCTCTTTTACTGAGTACAGAGAACCTGAACCAAGAAGCAACACTTCCTCACAAGATGCCACTCTCACTGCTATCTTACTGCAAGTGTACTCTCTTTCAGCCATTAATGTCACCATCTAACAGCTCTTACTCAGAAGACCCCAAACTGCTCAGAGTCATAATCCCAGAATGGCCACTCCTAATGCCACCAAAGACCTCTGAGTTGAGAAACCAGAAACCTTCCATAGAGATCCCAAAGACTATACAAGATAAAGAAGAGAACTCCTCATATACTTCACCTCCCAGCCTATCACATATAACAAGAAGGTCTACTACATTCTCTCCTCCATGTGAGAAGCAGCAAATCAATGGAAAGAAGTCTATATACTGAATAAAATGTTAGCTGCTGGAGTATTCACCCCAAAAATACTTGCCAACCTATATATCATCCTTAATGCTTTCTTCCAACACATCAGTAACAATCTCAAAGTGATTAGCCATCTCTCCCTCCTTAAACAACAAGGAAGACCTATCAAGAAATTTATCAGTGAATTTAAATCACTTCTCTCTCTTTCTGCCCTTATAGATGCAAATGTATGAGTCTTCTATTTCCTTCAAGGATTAGACCCACATTACAACAAACATGTCATCCTCCTTAAACCAGATTGAGCTAACATCAATAATTACTATACAGTAGCTCAAACAGTTGGAAGCATGGACTACCTACAATTATTTGTAAGGACATCTCACTATTCTCAACTAGTAGATTACCCACTCATCATTACTTGACTAAAGCTTATCTGAAAAAGTCTAAAAGAAGGACTTATTGACTGTATAGGCTAGCTTCAACATCTCATAATCCCACAGGATATAGGCCCATGGATGTTGATGACTCTTCCTCAGAATCTAATGAAGACTCAGATACTGAATCTACTACAACTTCAGAAGATGAAGTTAAAGTTAACCAACAAAGGCTCTGCACTCTTGTCAAAGTCAGAATTGAGGAAGAACTCAATAACCTCCTCACTCTTGAGCTCCTTGAACTCAAAAAGCAAGAACTCTGTTTTCTTTGTAAAGAAGCTAAACACTTTACCTAAAATTGCCCACAAGCAAGATCAAAGAATAGAAGTGAGCTGACCTACTCCTCTAACAAGAAGAGCAAGAAAAAGTCTTTCTGAAATCTCTGAAAAGAAAAGAAAGCCCATCAAAAACATCCTAACTGACAATACCTCAGAAGACACGTAATTTATAACATCAAGGAAGAAGGTGAGAGCTCAGACACCTCCTCTTTATCTTTTCAAATTTGCAAATGATGACTACAGATCAGGACTAGAATGAAAATGCAGAAATCAATCTAATTAACTTTCAACTGAACCCTAAAATGTTTCACATTCCCACCATCATTCACCTTTCCTCTGACACTGACAAATATCATTCATTTATTCTGGATTCTGGAGCATCAAATAACTTCATTGACCCTGAACTCATCAACAAATAAAGATTATCCTGAAAACAACTAGCAATTCTCTTGACAGTGAGAAATGCTGATGGAACTGACAACACAGCCATCCACATGTGTGATGTGTCAATCACAATCAACAATGTCTATCATAATGTTACTCTCAAAATAACTAATTTGGAAGCCTCCCAAGCTATATTAGACATTCCTTGGCTTACAAGCCAAAATCCTGTCATTAACTAGAAAAGGCAAAACCTAAGCCTTGAAGACCCAGAATCAAGATTATACTCTCTTCTGAATATGATAAACAACAAATCTACTAAAGACTGCTTTATCTATTAAGAAGTCCTTGAAGAAATAAATGTCAAAATCAACACTGCTATGGAACTTGCTCAAAAATATATGAAGCAAAACTCTGATGACCTGCTAGAAGTCATACCTAAAGAATACCACAACTATCTAGATGTGTTTTCTGAACAGAAAGCCAAATGCTTTTCACTCAAAAAGAAATGGGATCATCATATCAATCTCCTACCAACTTTCAAACCAAAAGCATTTCCAAACTATAAGCTAGCTCTGAAAGAGATGAAAGAAATTCCTGGATGAAAATCTCAAAAAAGGATTTATTCATCTCTCAAAATCACCCAGGGCCTCTCTATTTTTCTTTATTGGAAAGAAGGATGGAAAACTCTGACCCTGTCAAGATTATCAATACCTGAACACACATATGCAGAAAAATGCCTATCTCCTTCCCTTCATATCAATACTCTTTGACAAGCTCAAAGGATTAAACTACTTTACTAAGTTCAATATATGATCTGGATAAAACAATATCTGTATTATTGAAAAAGACCACTGGAAAGGTGCCTTCAGAATACCTAGAGGTCTATTTGAACCCACAGTTATGTTCTTTGGAATATATAACTCTCTGGCCACTTTTCAAAATATGATAGATGAAATCTTTGAACTCCTCATATGCACAGGACATATCCTTATCTATATGGACAATATCCTCATCCATGCCAAGACAAAGAAAGAACTTGAGAAATATACTCACAAAGTGCTTAAAGTCTTGAAGAATCACAATTTATACCTCAAACCTGCTAAATACAAGTTTCAGAAACAAAAAGTTGAATATTTGGGAGCCATGATCATCCCAACTTCTATTGAGATGGACCACATAAAATTACAAGGAATTGAAGATTGGCCAATACCAACCGAAACTCACAATGTATGAAAACTTATGGGATTTTGCAACTTCTACAGATGATTTATTCAAAATTACTTGAAACTCACTGTACCTCTTAATCACTTAATGTCCTCTACTACCACCTTCAAATGAAAAACCAAACACCAACAAGCATTCAACAAAATCAAGAAAATGTTTCAGAAAAAGCCTATCCTTGTGAAACCCAATCTCAAATAACTATTCAAAATAGAAAGTAATACATCTGCATATGCATCAGAAGCCATGCTTTATCAAAAGAATGATACTGGAAAAAGGCAACCAGTTACATTCCATTCTCAATTATTTACCAAAGCCAAACAAAATTATCATTGCTCAGAAGAAGAGCTTCTAGCAATCCTACATACCTTATCAGCTTGGAGACACCATCTCTTAGGCACAAAACACCCTTTCATTGTCTGAACTGACCATGAGAACCTAACTTGATGGACAAAGCCTGAAGTGCTAAACTTCTGCCAATGACAATAGAGAACAGAGCTAGAACAATACAAACCTCAGCTCTTAATCAAATATATACCTAGAAGGAGAAATAGAGTAGCTAATACCCTCTCTAGACAACCAGATCTTGCTCTAACAGACAAGAATAACCAAGAAATCACTCTTTTCACTCTGGACATGATCAACAAAATGCTGGATTACAAATCTTCTCTGGATGAGACCCTTTATTTTCTTAATAACAAAATTTGAAGAAAATTTGCAATAAATGAGAGTTACTAGAACAAATACTAGAACTCAATATAGAAATCATGTACCATAACAACAAAGTCATTATACCCAACAACACCCCATTATGACAACAACTACTATATCTCATACATGATCACCCTATTGCTAGATACCCTAGACAAGCAGAAATACTCTGAAAATTGCAAGAATATATTTATTGGCCCACAATGTGTGACTATATATTATAGGTTGTGGCACTTGTCAGATGCACAAAATTATTTGATGCTCCAATAAACTACTTTTATTACCAATACTTGGACCAAAAACAACTTAATTATTTGCTCAAATATTGATGGATCTCATTACTGATCTGTTAAAATTAGATGGTTTTAATAGTATTTTAGCCATAGTGGACCATAGCTTAATAAAGGGGATAATTTTGACTCCTACTCTAAAAATGGCTATCTTAGATAACATAGCTCAGATCCTTATTGACAAACATTATTCCTGATATAGCCTACCTGATAAAGTCATATCTGATTGAGATTCTAGATTTGCATTAAAATCCATGTGAAGTCTCTATAAGGCACTGAAAATAGAACCAGCCTTCTTGACCTCTTACCATCCTCAAACTGATGGCATCATTAAGCAATTTAACTAAGAAATCAATACATATCTAGCTATAGCCACAAGTAGTGACCCAACTAAATAGAATAAGTCATTGTCAATGTACAAATTCATTTACAACAATCACCTATATGCAGGACAAAAAGATATGCCATTTGAGCTACTACAAGAAAGTAAACCAAAGACACTTCCTTCAGCAATAGAACCTACCAACTCTCTATCAGCTAACCTAAAGATAAACAAGTTGCAGGCAGCCTGATCCTGAGTCCTAAAAGTGCACAAAGCAATGAGAACTGTTATGACCAATCAAACAAAATATCTACATCTCCCAACCTATCAAACTGGAGATACCATTTGGCTAAATAACAAGAATCTATTATTATCTATCACCTCACAAAAGCTTTATCAAAGAAGAGATAGACTATTTGAAATCACATGCAAAATATTGCCTATAACCTATCAGCTGAAGGTATTATCCACATGGAGAATCCATAATGTCTTCCATGCCTCTCTCCTCTCTCCTCAAAAGCAGAATATGCTATATGGAGAAATTTTCACCCAGCCACCTCCTGACCTAGAAGATGACCAAGAAATATACAAAGTAGAAGCAATTGTTAATCACAAGCTGATATGAAGAAGACCTCACTTTCTTGTGAAATGGAAAGGCTATCCATCTTCAGAAAATACATAGAAACTACCAACAAATCTCAAAAAAGCAAACAAAATCCTAAATACTTATAAATGACACTATAATCTTCCTTGAACCTTATGTCCTCTGTCTACAACTCAATGGACTCCCATTCTCACTCCAAACTACTCATCAGCCTTCACCATAATGACTCTCAACTCATTCCTCTGACTGTGACCCAACTACAAGCTGAGACCAGTATCAACCATACTCCCTCTCCAGCTCCAACTGAACCCTATCAGGAATCTTCTCCTAAGAATACTGATGCTCAAAATCAAGCAAACCCAGTCATTGAGATTCAACCCCTACCAATATTCTACAACTACAATGACAAGCAATACTCTATCCTATCCTCACAGAGATGAGGAATCTAAACAGAAAGACCCACCAGAAATGCCTACCTTCTAGATCAATCCCTTAACTATTCCCTATCACAGTTTGACTAGACTGAAACTTTCTCTGAGAACCCTACTATACAAAGCCATTATGCAGCTTCTCCCATCATTGACCACTACAGAATGATGGCTTCTATAAGCCTACATACTACAAGAGTGCTACTCCATCTTGTGCAGCAAACAGAAATGGCTTGTCAAGCCCTTGATAGCATGCACCCCCATCCCTTCTTTCCCACATACCACTATCACCTTGGTTTTGGTCATGCAGTACTACTTGCTATGTCAGAAGATACTTCTCAGTATATACACAGTTTGAAGAGTCATCCTTGGGATGAGGACATCAAGTTTGAGTCAGAGGCCAAAATGTTGAGCCCCACTCTGTTGCAGGGGGGAGATGCTGAGATGGCAGGCCCCTCTACTCCTTGCACTTTGGTCCTCCCATCTGGGCCACCCAATCCCATCACACCTGTCCCTCATAAGGGCAAAGGCAAGAAGAAGTGTAGCTTGGTTATTGCTGAGCTCACACCCCCTCCTGTGTGTATGGTGCCTTCTGTGTCACACCTGCCTACACCTGCTTCTCTAGTCTCCCCTTCTCTGGTTACTGGTGCTCTCTCCCCTGGGACTAGCATTTTTGCTCCCTGTATTGGTCCTCTGCCTCAGGAGGCATTTGTCTCCTCCTGCTTCAATCTTCCTGATCCCTCTACAGATCTTGTGTGGAGGGTTACTATCCTCAATGACTTGCTCACTTCCTTGGCTGGCAAGCCTTGGCATGATGAGTGGGATCTCATGTATTTTGCCCATGCCCTATCAGTTACAGTGGGGCATATATTTGCAGCTCAGGGGCATACTATGCCCTTCAATGACTCTCTTGGTGCACCTACCTTGGCTTCTGCCTTGCATGACCTCCTGCCTTGTGACACTCTGCAGTGCCCCCCTCCAACCCATGGAACAGCTGACTCAGCTGCTTCTGCCCCCTCCTTCTCTGCACGTGGTCCCCCTTCAGAAGCCACTGCCCATCCTCCCCCAGCTCCTAAGCCTGCCCCTCTTCCTAGGCCTGCTCAGTCTGCCAAGTGCCCCCCTCCTCCCTCCAGTGTCAAGCATAGTTATGCTGACACTGTTCATGATGTTATGTCCTTGGTCAACTTGGCCAAGACTGTCCCCACCCTCCTGTCTGATTGCATCATTGTGATGCATCAGGCCTCTGTCCCTCTAGCACTTCCTAAGCACAAAATCAAGTCCACTGTCCCTGGTCCCTCCTGGCATCAGGTCCTTGTCAAGATTGACCCACTCCCCTCCTCTTCACAGTTCCCAGCCTTGGTTGGGGCTGCCAACTGTTCACTTGGCAAGAGCAACCTTTGAGTTGACTCCTGCCACTTCACTTATGGGGGCATTTTCCTCCTCACCTCTCATGTCGCTATCCAGGTTGAAATAGACCTGGTTAAGTCTAGTGTCCAGCACCTCCTCTCCCTTACTGAGGGTGGAGTTGAGGCCTTCCTTCTATGTTCACAGTCTTACCTTAAGATTGTCAACATTCCTTTTTTCAGGGTGGATAGTCAGCAGATCACTGCCTCTGACATACAGGCTGTCATAGGGAAGTCCCACATGGCTAGCTCCTTCACTCTTGCAAATAGCCCTAGAGTTATGCACAACTCCTGACATGCTGATACTGCGCAATGTAACGTCTTTGGTCAATTTAGCCAAGATGGTCCCCAACCTTCCCTCTGACCACATCATCGTGATGCATCAAGCTTCTGTCCTGCCCACTGCTCCTAAGCAGAAGATTAAGTCGACTGTCCCTGGTCCCTCTCGGTGGCAGGTCCTCATCAAGATCAACCCCCTTCTCTTCTCCTCACAGTTCCCAGCCTTGGTGGGTGCTGCCAATTGTTCTCTTGGTAAGAGTGACTTTCGGGTTGACTCCTGCCATTTTGCGTATGGGGGGATTTCCCTCCTTACATCTTGTGTTGCTTCCCAGGGTGAAATAGACCTGGTGAAGGCTGGTGTCTCTCGCCTCCTCTCTCTTGCTGAGGGTGGAGTTGAGGCAGCTCTTCCACACTCACAGTCTTATCTTAAGGTCATGGATGTTCCCTTCTTCAAGGTGGATGGCCAGCAGGTTACCACTGACAATGTTCAGGCAGTCATGGGAAAGTCCCATATGGCCAGCCTCTTCACTCTTGTGAATAGCCTGTGGGTTATGTGCAACTCCTGCCATGCTGATACTGCCACTGTGTGGTTTGACATGCTTGACTCCCAGTCAGGCGCTACTGCTAAGCACTTGATTGGCTCCTCCTTCCAATTTGGCCTGGCCTCATGCTTTGTGTGTATGGCCTGCTCCCACTCTGGCATCCCTTTGTGTCAGCATTGCTGGCACTGGGGACACTCCACCTGTGCCTGTCATTCTCAGGCCCCCCGATGTCCCCAGTGTGCTGGTCCTCATACTGAGGCCAGCCATTGTGATCACACTTCCTGCTGCAGAGGTAGCCCCTCTGTGAAGCCACCCCAGGAACTGACCCCCATGGGAGCCCCATGCCCACATGCCACACATTGTGTGAACTGCAAAGGGGAGCACAGCGCTTCTGACTGACAGTGCCCATTCTGGCGCCACCACTTTGACCGGAGGTGGTTGGCTGAAAAGTCAGCCCCCTTAGACTTGTGGGAGGCATTCCAGGAAATTTCTCAGAAGACAGTGGAGGCTGAGTGCAAGGGTAGGTGTGCACTTGGCTGTCACCACTGAAACCGAAATATCATCTAGGCCCTTGTGCAAAGGGGGGCGTCTGATCAGGTTGATTGCAATAGATGTTGGGACTTTCTAGCTGTATTGTTCTTATGTAGTTGTCTTTGGCCTCTAGGATACCTTGAAACAGTATCCTAGCCTACTAAGCTGGGACCAGACTGCTATTGTGCACTGGTATATAAATTTTTGAGTTAAAAAAAAAAAAAGAAAAAAAAGACATGCTGATACTGCCACTGTGTAGTTTGACATTCTTGACTCCCAGTCTGGCACTGCTGCTAAGCACCTGATTGGCACTTCCTTTCAGTTCAGCCTAGCTTTGTGCTTTGTGCATGTGGCCTGCTTCCACTCTAGCATCTCTTTGTGTCAGTATAGCTGGCACTAGGGACACTCTACTCATGCCTGTCATTCTCAGGCCCCCTGATGCTCCCAGTGTGCTGGTCCTCATACTGAGGCTGACCACTGTGATCACACTTCCTGCTGCAGGGGTAACTCCTCTGCCAAGCTGCCCAAGGAACTGACCCCAGTGGGAGTCCTATGCCTGCATGCCATGCACTGTGTGAACTGCTCAGGAGAGCACAGTGCTAGTGACTGATGATGCCCATTCTGGCATCACTGCTTTGATCAGGGGTGGTTGGCTGAAAAGTCAGCCCCTTCGACCAGGCAGAAGATGTTCCAGGAGGATTCCCAGAAGACAGCGGAGGCTGAGTGCAAGAGTAGGTACATGCTAGGCCATTGCTGCTGAAACAGAAATATTGACAAGGTCCTTATTGCTTATTGAGGAGGGGGGTGTTAGTGGAACTCTGATTGTGATAGACATATTCTATTTTTTAGCTGTACTGTAGTTATGTAGTTGCTTTTGGATGTACTCATTACAGTATCCCAGGCTACTAACCTGGGCACAGACTGCTATCATACACCATGTAATAAATTTATGATTTAAAAAAAAAAAAAAAAAAAATAGCATGCACCTCTCTGAAGGCTTACAAAGAAAGATATGAGAAACTCACACAGGAATGTCTGTAGCTGAAGTATACTATAGTACTCCCCTCTTTTTTTTTTTTTAACTCATAAATTTATATACCAGTACATAGTAGCAGTCCAGTCGCAATGACTACAATAGTATGCTACAATTACCCTATAGAGACCAAATCCCTCCACAGCTCAGCTGAATATGGCAGCCTACACCTGAGATAAGCCCTTCCTACACCCAAGAGTAGATGAAGTACAGGTAATCTCCCTCGCCCTCACCCCTGCTACATGCACAAGGTGAGTGCTTAGGAGCAGCTAGCACAGCCTCCATCAGCTGCCAATGCCAGACCCCCCAAGGACTCCACAAGGGCCCCCAGGAAACCTGGCAACTGCCAAAGAGTGGCCACACTGTTCTTATCCTCCAGGGAGGTGCACAAAGGAGAATGTCTTTGGGTTCTCCTTGCAAAATTCTAACAGCTCCTCCTAAAGCTTTGAGAAGTGCCAAGGGGGGCCAAAGTCTATGCATTCAGTCAAGATGTGCTTGTGAGTCTACAAACAAGCAGTCCTGCAAGGGCAAGAATGATCATCAGAGAGCTTAAACCAGTATCTAAACTCCCCAATAGGTGCATGCTTCAAAACTGCCCAGTACACCCTGGCACAGATAGGTGAATTATACAAATACTTAAGCCAGGTATCTCCAGAGAGGTACATGGGCATCAAACACTTGCCCCTGACATCAGTAAGGTGCATAAAATCTCTCTCAGAGGAGCTCAATGAAGTGAACTGCCTAGTCCACTCATCGTGACAAGCCTGAGCCTCAGCCATATGAATATAATTAAGGGTCATGAAGGGTGAATCCCCCATCAGCACCCTGAAAGTCAGGCCCATTGCTTTGTGATAGACCACATGATGCAAAGGCCACTCCAAAGAGGAGCAAATGTGTATAAATGCAAAGGTGCAAGAGGGATCTTTCTCTAACCACCTCTGCAAATGATGACAGACTAGCAAGGCCTGAGCCTGCCTGCTGCCAACAGATGGGTCCACTGTCCACTGAGCTGAAGCAGGGTGGTCAGTAAACAGGACAACATGATGGGCACCCTCCTGCACACATGCAAAGAAGACACCCATCTGAATGGCATAAAGCTCTGCATCAGGAGCTGTCACTCTGCCAGCAGCCTGGTGGGATTACCAAACTGGCACCTCACCTGCCTGAACTCAAACAGCTAAAATAGCCTGGAATGCCCTGTCACAACCCACCAATGCATCAGTGGCCACCACAACACAGTCATCATGTGTGGTAGCCTTGTCAAGCTCCATGTTCAAAACACACAGGATGTTGATGTCCTCCTTCTTTGAGTTAAACTCAACAACCCAGATATGATCACCCAAGTGATCCAGAAGATGCCTACCCAGGTGAGCATCTGAGACATCTGGCTCAAATGTCTCCAAGGTGACAGGAATGGAGTGATACTGAAGGATATCAATAACTGCTGACCTAACCTTCTCCACAGAGCAGCCAAGCCTGGTAAAGTGGTACTGATGGGGATCAGTACCAGGGAACTGCCTAGTACCAAGCAGCTGCTTGGTAGAGTGTGTAGGGGACAGAGTAAGGACCTAGTACACAGCCCAAGACCTCAACTTCTGAAGATGCAAATGGATGGGGATGAGGCCTGCCAATGTCTCAATGCCACCCATGGGCAAGGTGCAAAATGCACCCATAATCCAAACAGCAGCATGATGCTGCATCTTGTTAAGAGAGGTGAGATGAGCCTTATGAGGATGAAGCTTATGACACCAAAGATGAAAGCCATATGTGATGATAGGAACCATACATGACCTGTAAAGCAAATACTTCTACTTTGGGGAGAGGCCCCTAAGCAAATTACACAGCATCCCCATCATGTGGACTATAGAAATAGCTTTGGTAGAATAATAATAAACATGCTCCCTGAAAGTGAGCTGTCAATCGAAATAAAGTCCCAAGTATTGCCAGAATGGCTTGGGCTGGAGAGGAGTATCCCTGGTATATAGAGCATAGCCCAGGTTGATAAGAGGATTATTATCTCCCTTTTGATGTAAAAAGTGAAAGAGCTTAGACTTGTCATGCTCAAGGACAAGCCCAAATGCCACAAAGAGGTCAAACATAAAACTATATGCCCCCTGGAGGTGCACAAGGTTGTCAGCCAACTCCTTGGCCTGAGCAATGAGAGTCACATCATCTACATAAGAGAGAACATCACACTCCAAGTGCAACACCCTCAAGTCAAAGATCTTGAGCACTGGTGCAAGATAAATAGCTGAGAGAATGGGAGAGAGGGCTGACCCCTGCCTGATCCCCATGTCCACATCTTTTTTTTTTAAAAAAAAAACTTATAAATTTATATACTGGTGCATAATAGCAGTCTGGTTGCAACAACTACAATAGTATGCTACAATTACTCTATGGAGACCAAAACCCTCCACAGCTCAGCTGAATATGGCAGCCTATACCTGAGATGAGCCCTTCCTACACCCAAGAGTGGATGAAGTATAGGTAGACTCCCTCACCCCCACTCCTACTACACATGGAGAGTGAGCACTAAGGAACAACTAGCACAGCCCCCATCAGCTGCCAATGCCAGACCCCCTAAGACTCCAAAGAGCCCCAGAAAACCCAGCAACTGCCAAAGAGTGGCCACACCATTCTTATCCTCCAGAGAGGTATGCAAAGGAGAATACCTTTGGGTTCTCTTTGCAAAACTCTAGCAGCTCCTCCCAAAGTTTTGGGAAGTGCTGAGGGGGGACTGAAGTCTGTACACTCAGTCAAGATGTGCTCACAAGTTTGCACATAAACAAACCTGCAAGGGCAAGAATGATCATCAGAGAGCTTAAACTGACATCTAAACTCCCCAATAGGCACATGCTTCAAAACTGCCCTATACACTCTAGTGCAGGTAGGCAAATCATGCAAATACTTAAGCTATATACTCCTAGAGAGGTATGTGGGCATCAAATGCTTGCCCCTGATATCAGTAAGGTGCATGAAATCTCTCCCAGAGGAGCTCGATGAAGTGAACTGCCTAGTTCACTCATCACAACAGGCCTAAGCCTTGGCCATATAAATATAATTAAGGATCATGAAGGGTGAATCCCCCACAGACACCTTGAAAGTTGGGTCCATTGCTTTGTGATGGACTGTATGATGTAAGGGCCACTCCAAAGAGGAGCAGACCTGTATAAATGTGAAGGTGTGAGAGAGATCCTCCCTCAGCCACCTCTGCAAATGACAACAGACAAGCAGAGCCTGGGCCTGCCCACTGCCAACAGATGGGTCCACTGCCCATCTAGCCAAAGCAGGGTAGTCAGTGAACAAGACAACATGATGGACACCCTTCTGCACACATGCAGAAAAGACACCCATCCAAATAGCATGAAGCTCCATGTCAGGAGCTGTCACCCTGCCAGTAGCCTGGCAGGACTGCTGAACTGGCACCCCATCTGCCCAAACCCAGACAGCCAAAACTGCCTGGAAAGCCCTGTCATAACCCACTGATGTATCAGTGGCTGCTACAATGCAGTTATCATGTGTGGTAGTCTTGTTGAGCTCTGTATTCAAAACATGCAGGATGTTGACATCCTCCTTCTTCGAGTCAAACTCAACAACCCATATATGATCACCAAAGTGATCCAGAAGATGCCTGCCTGGGCAAGTATCTGAGGCATCAGGCTCAAATGTCTCCAAGATGATGGAAATGGTCCCACATCAACATCATAGTAATCTGAGGAGAAGGAGTTCCAAAGATACTTGGTCTTTCTTCTGACAAGATAAGAGGCAAAGAACCAGCAAACATTCACCAGAAACCTCTGCCAAGCCAATATCACCATAAGCATCCCATGGTTCAAAGAAAGAAAGAACTGAGCAATGTCAAATGTGACAATGCTCATCTTGAGGCCCCTAGCCCACCCAGCCTTAACCAAGTGGGTAAGAAATAAACCAGCATCCTTGGTTGACTGCTGCCAAATCCCACTAAGCTGATTTGAATGAAAAACATCAAACTTGATGCTATTAAATTGAAGATGTACAGAAAGCATCTTCTCAACCAATTTCCCAAGTGTATTAAGCAGAACAATCAGCCTAAAAGACTTGGGGGTCAAATAGGAGGGTTTTCTGAGCTTAGGAATAATTACCAAAACTGACTCCTTAAAATGAGAAGGCCAATGCCCAACCCCAAGGTAGGTATTAGCCAATGACAGGAACTTCCTGACAATATCAGTGTTCAAAAATAGCTCCTTCAGATGGACCCATGTTATGTGGTCCAGACTAGGTGAAGAACATGAAGAGCATGCAACCAGTGCCTCCTTCACCTCCAATGCTGAAAATAGAACCCAATTTCACTCAGCCAGCAAGGACAGCTCCTCCAACACTGTAACATCACAAGGCTGCCCCAAGACAATATTATATGTCTGATCCAGTGCCCTCTACAGGGCATCAATATCATAACATGACTCCCCCTGATACGATATAGCCTTGCATGGCAGGAGCTGTTGGGGCTTAACCCAGGCCATAAGATCCCATGGCTTCTGGTTCTTAGTAGCTATAGTACTCATCTCAGCATTCAAGATAGACTTTATTATACAGTATCTTTTGCTCTTCCCCAATCTCAAAACAACTCCATGCAATCTCAACATGCTTTACAACCAGCTCTACTGGAATTTCAAGCTAGAAAAAGCAATAAATGAAAAGTACATCCTTTCCACATAGATAGCCATGCTCATTAAGGTCAAAATTATTGACCTTCTCAATCTACTCCAGTCTTGCAATCTATGCAACCCCATGCTGGAACCTCTTTCCAGAGAAAACCTCACAATAGAAGAAGCAGTTGTGAAGTCCATCAAGACAAGAATAACTCAATGTATCATAATCAATGAAGCTCCCAAAACATGGGACCTCGCCATATGGTAGATTAACAATTACCAACCCATCTATCTCTGAGAACAAGAGATCATCACTCAGGCACAATTGGGATATGCTGGAATATCAGATTACAGAATGGATGTCCTTGATCAAGCAGCCCATTGAGTGCTTCACAATAAGCAAATTCCCATACTAGCAATTTTTTTTTTTTTTTTTTCAATAATATTTAACGTGGTGCTCGAGCGCAGTCCACGTCCTGACTATCTACAATTACAAAGTATTCTATATTTCAAGAACACCAAACCCAAACGCAGGAAGTAGACGTCGAGAAAGAAAAGAAAAAGAAAATTAAATGTGAGACAGGGGGGTTAGAAGCATGTAGCGCTAACAAACCAAATTCCATTCGTCATACAATAGTATGTCAGGACCCCACGTAACAGACTTCTACTTCTCAGCACGACGTCTCGAAAACCAGTCAGCATCAAATTGATGACGCCAAAACTTGCACCTGCGATCATTTGCCGCATGTTTCCTGCAGCAATTTGAACAGATAGGTACATGTGGACAATCAACGTCCGCAATCGTGGGAGGGATGGGTGGGTTAGCTTTGGAATTGCCCTTGCAGCAGCTAGCATATTCACGATGATGTTGCTCTGAGTGAGGCCCAGAGCAGCGAGGGCAGCGTATTGCCTCCGATTTGCAAGTGTTGGTCGAGTGACCCCAGTGCCAACATCATTGACAAAGGGGGATCCCTGGTCAGGCCTTGGCAGGCCAGATGACGCATCGGCTAGAGCCAATAGTGACGTATTGTCCGTTGAGCTTCTTGACATTCGCTCCGGATTGAGAATCCCAGACATCAAACCATACGGTGGCGGTGTCCGAGTGTTTAGAGTTGTGCATGATGCGTGGTTGAGCAGCGAGCCCGATAGGTGGCTCTGAAGCTGCAGCTAAGGCCTGTGTAACAACGTCCTTTGTCACAGGATAGGGAACGTCGAGGATCTTGAGGAAAGACCGGGAACGCGGAACGATGGCATCGGTAGAACCGATAATGCTGGGAATGACAAACTTTGTGACCAAATCAAGGTCACGCTGGTCTGGTACAAGAGAAGTGGACAAGTTAAGTCCACCATAAGCGAGGCGCACTGTGGTTACCCGAATGCTCCGCTTGTTATCGATGAATAGCTGATTGATTTCAGAAATAGTTGTAGCAACATCGAGGGTGAGCTCGGAGTTGGAAGTTGGGATAATGATCTGGTGGCGGGTCGGGCCAGTCATAGTAGAGGAGGGCCGGCATTTAGCAGGCAGCTCTTGAGCGTTAGCAAGACGATGCATAGAAGCAATTCGTTCGGGCAATAAAGATGGAAAGGCCTGGGCCATCTCAACCAGACCGATATCATGACATATAGAGGGCTGTGGCTTGGGCCCAGATCGTAGTGCGTCAGCAAACGAGCGTGTGGTCTTGTCCGCAGCAGGTTTTTTGTGTTCATGTACCGGCTTTTTAGGAACCAGGTGAGCAATTTTAGCCGGACCCTTAGCCGTGGGCCTAGGGTTATCGACAGGCGCTGGTTTAGTAGCAGGAGGAACAGGTGTGGTATTGGCACTAACGGATGGAATGCGCTTGATAGCCCATTGAATGATTTGGGTAGCATTGACAGTTTCACCGCCATCGCCGCCAATAGTGAGTGAGACATCGTCAAATGCCTTATACGGGAAAGGGAAGGAATCGATCAATAGAGCAACCATACATGTTGAAGCGAGTCGAAAACGCTTTGGGCATCCTCATTTGAAACCGTAAGAGGGCCTAGAGCAGAATCTGGTCGTGTAGACATAAGAGTGTTACGTGGAGTGTTGAAAACAACATTGGCGAAGGTGCCAACACTGCTTGAAATATGAACAGCTGAACCAGTAGCAACCAGTGCAGCAGCGGGAGTGGTGGGAGGTGGAATAGGAGTTCCCAATCCACCTGGAGTAATGGGTTTCGGAGGCGATGAGGCCTTCCTCTTCCTGCGACGTTTAGCAGTTGGCGTCTGTAAGACGGCCTCGGCGATCTTGGCGTCAAATTCATCAGCATCAAATTCGCTCGCCGACTCATCCATAGCATTCTCATCAACAGCGAGATTAGCAAAGAGGTTCCTAGCAGACATATCGGACATCGGGTAGAACGTAGACTAATCCCTTAAAACCAACGACCCAAAAGAGAAGGTGGTGGTAAGAGATCAAGAAGGGTTGCCCCATACTAGCAATATGACCCCTAATTCTATCAACCAACATGAAAGTAGCCCACCATATAAAGATAGAGAAAGACAGCCCAGACTGTCTCTCCTCCCAGAATTCAGAAAGTGAGAAACCCTCATCACTACCACCAACTACTACCAAAATGCCTGAGAACTAGACCAAGCAAAGCAAAGCAATCACCAGAATATACATAACTGTCCAGCCAACCAACAAGAAGAACTTCCAAATAATTATGGAGAAGGAAAATCTCTAGCACTCTCAGAAGCTAATGGAATTCTTCTTTCTAATCCTGGACTTTGGGAAGATCCCTACTATAATGACTTTCTCTATGAAAACTTGGATGGTGAACAACACTAATGAACCCCTTCCTATAACTGCATTCATTAGATACAATAATTAGGCAACTCTCATCAGCCCTAGTCCTACTAGAAACAGAAACAGTCTGGAGCACTATGTATTTACAGTTTCCCTACCCACTCCAGACCCTGACCATCTATAAAAACTCACCACACATTCCCCTGCTCCTGTCACTGAACAGTATTGAGCATAGGCCATAGAGAATGACATCAAGAACTTATATTTAAAACACATCATAGAAAACACATTAAAAGAAGGAGCTAATGTTAACATCAGGGATATCATCCTTACATCAATGGAATGGCCTGACCTATACCACTGGGAATTCTCCCCAGCTTATTCATCTGATGGTGCATTAGTATACAACCTAATGTTATTTCTGCCACATATGCTACTAGTAACTCACCTCAATGACCTCCTAACCTGAGCTTATCACTCTCTCCCATTTAAGAGGTATTACCTCAATAGAGAATATGTTTGTACTGTTCCAAGTGACACTAACTCCACTATTAGAAATAGATGGACCTTAGATGAAGATCAAGAGGAGTGACCTGAAGAATGGACACATCTGTACTTGATACTCTCAGGTAAACCTCTAGCACACAAGCTTTGCAACAGTGTCCTTGATGGCACATACTCCCAAGAGCAGACTATCTCCACAGCAGAGAATCTTACATATGCCTATATGGTGCTCACTAGACCTTGTAATAGAGCTGAACTCACTTACTCAGCACTTTCCTCCATTTCTGAGTCTCTCTCTACTACTACTACCACATTAACTCAGTCTTTTACAAAAGACTCCCAGTTCTCCACTGTGGTAGCTGCAATGTTGACCAATGTGTCTGCCTCAGCATCAACAGACCCCACCTCCAACTCAGATACTTCTAAGCTAGAGCATGCTCCTCCCAAAGAAGATCTATAATATAGATCCTGCTTCAATTCTTATGAACCTTACAACCCTCATGATTCTTATAACACTTTATGGTCCAGACTAATTTCTATTGGTCAACAATGTTCTTTCCTTCTATTCCACTTGATCTATATTTAGTTTTTGATTGCCTGTGATAAAAGAGAAATTATACTTAGCAGTAATGACCTTTATGACTTTAGCTCTTTCTCTTATTCCTCTATGATAGTATCATGAAGCCTTTCCTTAGTGTATGGACTTTTGTGATATTCTATATTACCTTGTTTTCAAGTAACTACCTATTAACAGACTAGATGGTAGATGTACTGTTAGGAAGTCAGGATCACCTTATGCATCCAACTAACTGCACTTTCATGACAAAGAATTCATCTTCTAGATACAGTAATTACCATGTATGGATAGATTAGCTATAGCTCTATAAAAGTGCCCAACAAAGATAGAAACTGTCAAGTTTCTATCTTTTTTGGTTATCATCTATGTCTTTTACAACTTGAGTCAATATTGCTTGGACTCAGGAAGTATGAGGAAGTCTCAAGACTGGTTAGTTGGACTAACCCATTAACAATCAACTGCTCATGTATTGTGGGACTCCATTCCAGAACTCATCAAGCAGGAAGTCTAAA
Organism: Leucoagaricus sp. SymC.cos; assembly: GCA_001563735.1. Taxonomy (NCBI): domain Eukaryota; kingdom Fungi; phylum Basidiomycota; class Agaricomycetes; order Agaricales; family Agaricaceae; genus Leucoagaricus; species Leucoagaricus sp. SymC.cos. The sequence continues at coordinate 25,138 of KQ962318.1, read as the reverse complement.
CCAGTGAGACTAGACATCCATTGGTTGATTCCAATTGCTAGATAAGTAAGTCTAATCTGACCCATTGATAGTAGCACCTTATCCAAGAGAGATCTATCTTGGCTTGAGCCAAGGACCACATGGGGATTCCAAATACAAGATATGGCTGACTTACATGCAGAAGCCTAAGACAATCAAGAGAGGACATCTCTCTTCCCTGCCTTCAGAATTAGAACTGCATAGTCTGCTTCCTTAAGACCTGGTGTATGAGGAACATAACTAATAGGACAGCTGCCTCCCTTCAGATAGGTACTTACCCTTCTTGCTAAGGGGATGCCACCAATAAGCACCTATATGTTGTGATGATAAAAATCAGTAGCATATTGTAGTACAACAATAGTAGTTCATATAGGAGTAGAATGCAGAAAGATTTCACATGACAATAATGAAGAATGGAGACCTGAAATGCAGACCAGTGCATCTTGGCACTTGTTTGCATTCCAATACCCCCTGTGTGTCAGGGTGTGCTACATAGTTCTCAATTATGCATCTATTAGAGATTTTAAATGTTGGTTTAAGATCTCTGCTGATGGATCCTGCCCTTGTGGGGCTGCTTATCAGTCTTGTGAGCATATCTTGTCAGAGTATCCTGACTTCAGCAGGCCAAGATACTTTTCTAAGTGTTGGAAAGAGCTCATCAATTTTTGCAAGGAGAACTCTCAGATATTCTCCTTCAACCACCTCTCTGGAGGATAACAATAGCACAACTACCTTTTAGCAGTCACTGAGTTCTTTGGGGATCTCCACTGTGGGTCTAGATCCTGAGTTGAGTAGTCTGCTAGTGGCACACCATGGTGCCAGAGCAAGGTGACAGCTCTTAGAGGAATCTCTAGTAGCAGATCTGGCTGGGGGGGATGCCTCATTCCTTGGTCTTTCTTCTGTTGCTGTCATGAGAGCTGATCCTTAGGAGGATGGGGGGCTGGATGATATTCCCCAACCTGGCACTGCAGAGGGCTCATGTAGGCCATAACATAAGGGGCCTTGGCTCTATGGGGGCCTCCAGAGAGTCTGGGATTGGCTGCTGATAGGGGCTGTGCTAGTTTCATCTTAGCACTGCTCATCAGTTGGTGACCACTTGCAGGGTGAGGGCCACTGCCTGTTTCTTATCTACCCTTAGGTGTTGGGAAAACCTATCATTTGGTGTAGGCTGCCAAGACTCAGCTAAGCTGTGAGGGATCTGTTTATATTTCTCTTATAGAATAACTGTAGGTATAACTTATTTGTATTTGCAACCAGACTGCTATCACACACCAGTATATAAATTTGTGACATCAAAAAAAAATAAAGATTTGATCTTATGCCTGAAAAAGAAAAGCTGGAAGTGACAGGGTCAGTGATGGAGGCTGACATGATGTTGCTTAATTTTGATGAAGTCTTTAAACCTCTTGATAATTTTAATAAGCCCAATTCTCATATTCTTGATACTTTTACTGATAAATTCTCTTTTTATGATTTTGACAGGTCAAGCTTAGAAGAGCTCAGTACTCATTCTTGATACTTAGATACAGAACTCCACCTTGCCCACTCATCTTCCACTACTGATATTGTCATCATTGGTAGCAATACTGCTCCTCACTCTACTTCTCAAGACAATGCTTGTTACTAAATCTGGTGCAACAGTGTTCTGATCTACTTACTATTCCTGTCAGCCAGTCTATTGTACCTGATACTAAACTTGCTGCACAATATTTTATAATATGTAAAACAGTCTCTATTTCTGACACTGATCATATCATGATCATCTCTGATTACATCTCTGTGTTCAAGACACTTTTAGACCCATTCATTCACTCTGGCCAAAATTACTCAATTGCTACAGCCAAAGCCCTTCACTTATGGCTAGAACACTCTAGCTCTTGTCATCTAGACTTTTGGTATATCCTCTCCAAAAGCTCTCAATGCAACTACAATGTACCCAATCTCAAACTGGGTTTGTCATGTTACTTACTACAAAAAATCCACCTAATAGTTAAGGCCAACTTTCAACATGCTAGATTACACCCTAGCATCTCTATATCATACCTTTGTTACAAAATTACATTGTCTTATATGAAAAGATGGCAAGACATATTTCTTCAAGATCCTCAATACTAGAGACATTTCTTTTTTATGTTTTATAGCAAATAGTTTGAGAGCAACATCATTTTGCCTCAATACTATAATAGCAGCTTCTGGTTATGAGAGTTATACTATTTCTACCATACTATTGATGATGGTGACTCACATCTAGTCACTAACTTATAACATTGTCATATGTGCAATGTGTGCCATCACCAATTATGCTCCTATTAGATCATATTATGCCCAATTCTTCTCTTGAAAACTAGTTGCTTGCCTATGTGGCTTTTAGTTTAAAACACAAAAATACATAGTAATTAGTTGTCCATTATACTTGTGCAATGACCAACCCATCCACACTCTAAGTCAGTTTATTGACTTTCTTTCTTATAATCCAGGTATATTTGCCTTCTATTCAAATACATCTAATATTCTACTGCTTTCTATGCTAATTTGACATGCTGGGTCTTGCTCTTGTATCTCTATGTCCCATCTCTCTCATTCTACTTTCTTGCATCCCAAATCACATTAGTAAACCTTTCTTTCTTAACTATATCTATAGTTTAGCTTTTTTTTTTCTGCTATCTCTTTTATAGATTTCTTTATGTCTCTCATAGTTTTAGCATCTTATTATATTTCTAGTTTTGAGTTTTGAGTAGTTTAGTAGACTTTACCTAGCTTTTTAGTTAGATATAGACTGTGATCAAGCACTATATAATAAATTGTTGATTAAAAAAAAAACAATAACAGTATTTTTTCTACTCTCAATCTCCTGTAGGTCTTCAAATAAAATATGCAGACACTGTAGATATTTCAGGCTTGATTTCTGTCAATGACAATAGTAACAATTCAATTGGCAAGTTTGAATTGCTGCTTAAATTGATATTAAGCAACACTATTGTTCACAATTTAAACTCATGAACAAGTTATGATTAGACAATTGAATTGTATTCAGACTTGAGACTGCTCAACAATTTTGTTTTGTTATTAATGTTAATTCCCAGCAACCAGTGCTGGCAGTGATTCAAACTTGTTGACAGAATTATTACTACTGTTATTGATAGGAGTTGAGCCTGAAATGTCTCTAGTGAGATTATTAAAACTATAATCATCTAAATAACATCTTAAATACTTAATTATTGACATTCTCATGGCTCACAGCAATAGCTGAAATTTCCACCTTCATAAGCATATCTGTGTTCTGTATTCTTAGTAAGTATAATAGAGTGATCACAAAGATAATCTCCTTATGGCTGTCAGCCCTTGCCATGAGCAATGTTATTCAAAATGAATGTATTTTTCCTGCACTCATGGCTACACAACTAATAACATGTCTCCTCTTGAACAGAGTCTCATGAGTAACTCTGATCTGATATCAGTGTGGCTGCTTATGAAAATACTTCTCAACAAGTACATAGATCCTTTCCACAGTCTGATCCTCAGTAGATGTAGAGGGGAGTTGGGTTCTAGAGGCATTATTGAGCACTAAAAGATTTAGGGCATCAAGCACAATTTGTCAAGATATGTTGTCCTGGGTAGATAGATCCCAAATGTGACACATCTGTGACAAACCCTCTAAAATATACTCAAATTAGGCTATAATTAAGCAAGCACTAACAAAATAAATTTCTAAACCCAAGCTCTGACCAACATTACTGAGCACTATTTGTGCCAGCCTACTTGTAGTTCTCATATGTGTCCTCTTGTTAAAAGGGACAGAATGTGCTTCTGTTCTTTTTAATAAGAGTAGATTGATATAATTGCTGATATTACAGGTGCTTATTGGCAGGACCTCATCCTAGAGACAGTGATGAGCACCTATCTTATGGTGGTTCCAACAATAATCTTGGTATGCTAGCCTCAACCATCAGAGTCATGAGAAGTGGACTGTACAAGTCCTATTCTGAAAAGATTGTAGTAAAGTCTTCTATTACCTTCTCTCTTGTCAAGTAGCAATGAACTGGTTATCTGCTATCCACATATCTACAGCTGTCCCACTACTAAGGAGAGCAACTCCTTGAAGCAGCAACTAATCAGAGGTCAAGAATAGAGTTATTACTCATAAGGGAAGCTAATGTCAAAGATTCACTTGTTAATTAGCTCATGAGATGTTTTGAATGGAGTTCTGTTATACAGGGGTTAACATGTACAGTATGTTGTCCAGAGAAGGTGATGGAGGACTTCTCAGGAGAAGTAGGGTCACTAGTTCTCAAGAGTTATGCAGACAAGTAACCAAAGAGGATGGAAGCTAAAGCTTCTATTTAGTGCCTCTTTACTATTTATATACTATCTATGTTTACAAGTTTTTCTTTCTTCCTAACTTGTAAACTATGAGTCAGAGGTCAAATAGTACATATGCAAGGGCTACTATTAGCTACTGAGAAGTAATAGGTGAGAGTCCATCATTGATGGGAGGAAGCATTGATTGATATGTATAAAGAAAGGTAAAAGCAGTGAAAGTGTTATGACTCTGGATAGTTTACTCTGAATAGACCCATGGACTATAGTAAACTGAGGTAGTCATTTTCTCCTTACTCAGTGTTACTCTATATATGTTATTCTTATTCACTCTGTGTTACCTTGTGTACCTAGTATTGTAAGTACCTTAGGTAGAGCTCTGTATTCCTTATGCTTTACCAATTGTACTTTTCTCTTATTCACTCTCAAGCCTTTGCCAACATTGCAATCTGAGTTAGCTCTTAAGGTTACAACATTTAGTAAAGTGTCACCAACTCACCTTGCCAAACAGAACAAAGGCATAAATAAAATCAGTTCTATAGAGAGAATGATCCTGTCAGAAGAAAATGACAACATGTATTAGCAGCAAGTATAGCTGAACAACTGGCAGATGAAGAATACATACAACAGTTACTACAAGAAGAGCAAGACAACTAGACACCAGAGGAATTATCAATAGAAACAGATGAAGAGAAATCTGAGCCTGAACATGAAGAAGCAGAAGGAGAATCTGCATGAGAACTAGAACATCTATCTGCAGCACTAGGATTACTTAGCATTAGCTAACAATCAACATCAGAAAAAATGGACACAGAGGAATCACATAGTATAGAAATGTCTCAGAAATATGAAGGAATAGATACAGGAGGAAATCCCCCACCTGTACCTGTCATGCAGATGATAGTACAAACCCAGCACAAATCATTCATACCTGAACCTGGGTATTTTGACAGATCAAGGGCCAAATAGGAGGATTGGTAGAGAAGCATGGTATTTTACATCACAGGAAATGACATTAGCAAAGAGCAAGTCTGAGTAACAGTAGTACTGTCCAGAATGAAAGAAGGAACAGCAGGGTTGTATGCATTAGTCATAGTAAAAGAAATGATGAAGACTAACTACTGGGACAACTTTATATGAGATACTTGGATAAAAGAACTTGAGACCAAGTTCTCAGATAGTATGAGAAGAGAAGAGGCTGAATGAAAAATCAAGGGATTTAAACAAGGATGGATGCACATCCAGGACTTCTTGATCAAATTCAAAGTCCTCAAACACAAAGCCCAGACAGTCAACACCCATATACTTTCCCTGCTGAAAAAACACATTTGTCCTGATGTTGTCAAAACTATTATGGGGTATCCCTCAGACTATCAACCAGACACCTACAACAAATGGATTGATTGCATCAGCACTGTTGGGAAAGGATACAAATTTATGGAGATGAAGCATCATCACACCACAAGAAGTGGTATCACCTATAGAGGACAAGGACAACCTATAGAGATTGGATATATGACTCCATAATATGGGGACAAAAGCAACCCCAAATGCTACAGCTGCAGCAAGTTTGGCACATTGCAGCTAAATGTCCTGAACCCAAGAACATACATGCTCCAGCCAAGAACAAACCCCAGTGCTATAATTGTGGCAAATTTAGATACATCTCAAAATATTACAGGGCACCACAATGTAACAAGCCAAGTATCAGGGTCATGATGGAGATACTAGAGGAGGAGGAGAAGGCCAAGGAAGAGGGTTTTCCAGAAGGCTCAAAGTAAGATGTACAGACTTTCAAGCCTATAATCATAGAGTTTCTATTTCATGTTCTTCACAATATATCATTCCCCAATGACAAAACTCTCAGCATGAACTCCTCACCACACCTACAGTAAATCAACAAGCAATGGTCAAAGCTCTTATCAATTCAGGATGCACACACACATGCATATCAGAAGACAAAGTCAAGGAATTAGAAATACCAATAAAACCAGTCAACAAACCTTCTGAAGTCTTTAATACAGATGGAATCCCTAGTAGCCATAAACCAATTACTCACTATGCTGACATCACTCTTGACATCCATGGTCACAAGGAACAAATTGAAATAGTAGTCACAACCTTAGATTTGGTAGATGTTTTTCTAGGACATGACTGGTTAATTCACCACAACTCTGAGATCGATTGGGCAAACAGTATTATCAGGTTTATGAGATGCCCCCCCAGCTACAATGTTCTTCATCATGATATTTGTATTGAACCCCATATTCAAAAACTCCAAGCCTAGAAGTTAGATGAGAAAGAAGAGAAGCAACCTGATCTAACTACAGCAGCTGACCTACCAACATACATGAAGAAATATACCCACTTGTTCAACAAAACCAACTTTGACAGACTCTCTGATCACATACAATGGGACCATGAAATCAAACTCATAGATGATGCACCCCCAAAACTTCAAGCCAAAATATATTCCATGACCTTGAAAGAGGAGAAGGAGCTTAATACATTTATCAATGAAAATCTGAAGTCAGGAAGAATATGCATTTCAAAGTCACAATATACAGCTCTATACTTCTTTATTCCCAAGAAAGACAGATCAAAACAATTAGTACAGGACTATCAGAAAATCAACTAGTATATGGTCAAAGATAAAACACCCATTCCTCTTATCAGTAAAGTTGTGGACCAACTCAAGAATGCCAAATTCTTCAATAAATTCAACATTATCTGAGGATATAACAATGTTTGCATCAAAGAAGGCAATGAGTGAAAGGCAGCATTCCTAACCAATTATGGACTGTTCAAACCAACAATCATATTCTTTAGTCTTTGCAACTCCCCTACTACCTTCTCATGCATGATGACCACCATTTTTCAAGAAATGATTCATGATGGCACATTGATAAACTACATGGACAACTTTGTGATCCCAGCTCAGTCAGAGATAGAACTTCAGGAGAAGACATTGAGATTCTTAAAAATCACAGCCAAATACAATCCAAGTGCAAATTTGGTATATCAAAAGTACCTATCCTGGGAGTAGAAGTTGGAAATGGGAAAGTGGAAATGGAACAACAGAAGATCAAAGCCATCAGGAACTAAAACACTTCCTCTAATGTCAATGGAGTGGAAAGTTTCCTAGGCTTTGTCAACTTCTACAGGAGGTTTATTAAAGGTTTCAGCAACATTGCAGATCTACTTAATGTGCTCAAAGGGAAAATGAAATAGAAATGGGGATATGACAAACAACAAACATTTGATACTCTGAAACAATACATTACTAAAGAACCAGTATTGACCCTCTCTCAACCTGATGGAAAATTCTGAGTTGAAACAGATATGTCAAGTTATACAATAGAAGCCATCCTATCTCAGGAACAAGATAGCAAGTGGCACCCCATAGCATTTATGTCATGCATTATAAGCCTAGCAGAGTGGAACTATGAAATTTATGACAAGGAACTTCTGGCTATCATGGAAGCCTTATGGGTTTGGTGACAATACCTTTTGGATATATGAGAAATATTTGAGGTTTGGACAGATTATGAGAACCTGAAGTACTTCAGGAAACCACAGAAGCTTAATAGGAGACAAATGTAATGGTACCTCAAACAACAGGACTATAACTTTGTGATTTAGCATGTACTCAGAAAGACCAATACCAAAGCTGACATTCTCTCTCATCATGACAAGTCTAATTGGCAAGAAGAAGACAGAACAGTCACCTTTCTCAAGAACCTCATATACAGAGTAATCATTGAAGAGAGAACCATCATTCCTGTCATTCTACTCTGAAAAATATGTTTCAAGGTCATTATCAGCATAGATATTGAACAATAGATCTGAAGCTGCAAAACTTGAGAAACTAAGGTACTTAGAGGGCTCAACTAAGAGTTTTATGAAAAGCAATGGCATAATTTACTATCAAAGAAGGATTAACATCCTACTGGGAGATGACCTACAGTCTAGAATCATGCAAAAATTCCATGACACACCAGATACAGGATACCCAGGCCAACATTACACTCTAGAAGTGTTATCAAGGGACTTTTGGTGATGTAATTTGCAAAGAGATGTAAAAAAGTTTATCAATGGTTGTAATATGAGTCAATGAACACAGATCTATAGGGAACAGAAGGTAGTGCCTTTACATTCCCTGCCAGTCCCCACATATCCCTGGAAGGAGATATTAGTGGACTTAATCAGCCTTTTACTGCTTTCTGATAGGCATAATGCTACCATCGACTGTTTCACTAAGATGATACATGTGATACCCACTACCATATTGTTTACAGTGAGATAGCTTGCCACTCTATATTGGGACTAAATCTAGAAATTACATAAATTGCCAAAGAAGATTATCAGTGATTGAGGACTGCAGTTTGCATCAAAATTTATGAAAGGTCTATATAAAGCTCTCAGGATCAAATAGGCCCTATCAACCACTTATCATCCATAGACTGATGGACAGACAGAATGGATCAATCAAGAAGTTGAAAACTTCTTACAGAAATATGTCTCCTATAAACAGAATAATTGGATGTCCTGGCTTATGACAGCAGAATTCCATTACAACAATAAGCAACACTCAGCAACATACCATTCTCTATTTTACCTGAACTATGGAAGGCACCTGTGGAAAGGAATCATGTCTGCATCTTCACTGGCATCTACAGTAGAGGAATTTGTAGCAGAATTGACCAAGATGTGGGAAGCAGCAGTGAACAGCATAGAACAAAGCTAGAAGAGCATGGCAGTCACATATGACAAGAAAAGAAAAGGAGCCTGGTACTACCAAGTTGGCAATAGTGTATGGTTGGAAGCTTCTAATATCACAACAAATTGCCTAAGCAAGAAGCTGGATTATTGAAGATACAGTCCTTTTCCTATTTCAGAAGTCATCAGAAACAATGTATATCATCTCAAGCTACCACCTCAGTGGGTCATCCATGATGTCTTCAATGAAGTGCTCCTATCACTGGCAAGAAAACCTGAGTTTCTGGTCCAACAGAAGCTTCTGCATCCACTACTGAACCTGATTGATACTGAGGAAGAATAGGAACTTGACAAGATCCAAAGTCACCAAAAACAGGGTAGGGGAGTCCAGTATCTCATTTATTGGAAAGGGTATGGCAATAAGAAAGATTAGTAGTTACCCAAGTCCCATCTGTCAAATACAGAGAAGGCAATTCAAGAATACCATGATAGGTTCTCAGAGCAAACTTAATTGAGAAGGGGGATGAAACTTGAAAATCCAATAAAAGCTACATTGAAACCACAGACCCAGTCAACACAACCTAGCTATCACTCCAGTACTAGTCATCTCTCATTGAGTCTACATCACTATCTTCTCAGCTGTTACCATTACCCTTATCATCATTATTACTGCCTCTATTGTTATAGCTAAATATAACTACTCCATCAACTGCAATGTCATTCATCAAGCCCTACTCAACTACACCCACTCTATCATTGACCTCCAGGAAGCTCAAAGCTCTCTTACCCACAATGCTCCAAGCAGCCAAACATACCACAGCTAAGTTCCAGTCTCTAGCCTTTAAGTCAACTGAGAAGGCCTCTACACCAAAGATAGGACATATAGACCTAGAAGAGGTAGAGCCATGGAATTAGGTTCTATAAGACTCATTATATCTTTACAATGATCTTACCCACTTCATTAATGCCCTTGCTGTCCTAGAGCAATAACTAAAGCTCTTTGTTGATTCTGCCCACAGTCTTACCATGATTCTGGCAGATTTAGAAAAAAATGCCATTGAGTTGTGTGCTAAAGGACATTGAGGTGTGGATGCTCAAGAATTTATAGAACACATAGCTGCCACACTTTACTATGTCTAAACTGCATGTCTAGTATCTAAAGCCCACTCACTCCAATATATCCTCACTCAACATCTCCATGAATATAATAGCATCAGAGAACAGTTCATTGTTGACCATATTGCTGAAGTCACCCAGTCTTACACTCACACTGACCTATACCCAGTTTTCCTCCCTACCAGCAAACATACTCCTCCTGCTTCTGCCACCACTGAAGATCCCACCAAAGAGCTGAATAAAGAACAAGATATCAAAATAGATGACTATGATTTGAATGACACTCTAGCAAAAGAAATACTGGGACCTGCAGCTATTGAAGATGCTCATGCCCTCTACAACTTCCTCCAGAAGTATGATGCTGACACCCTTAAAATATCTGCTCCCACCTACTTCATTGCTTCTAACTGATTTTATATACTATGAAAACATGAAGAAAGCAACAATTAATACTGGACTAATATTGTTAATAAGTTCTTAGAATATTATGCCAACTCCCAAGCCTGTTTTGATTCCTAACATATCACCATCTACAAAGGGGGTCCTAATAATGCTCCATTCTTCATTGGTTATGATGAACATCATATCCAGTTTGCAATTGCCTAAGTCAAGAAGGACCTTGCAAGGTTCCTTGTCAAAGGATAGAAGTAATCCATCAACACTTCTTCCTGCTATACATGCAGGGCTCACAAAAGGTACCTCTTCCATTGCCAAGGACTACTGTTACTCCTGTCAGATATCTCTCCCGCCATTATGTTCATACTTTAGAAGGACTTTTTCATTACAGTGTACTAGTGTCATTTTGCACACTAGATTAAGATTATTTTTTTTTGAATCAACAACTTTACCAATTACCCTCTAATTTAATGTACATTGAGCTGAAGCTGTACTCTACAATATTATGTGAAAACAAAGCCCATTGTATAGTAGGAAAGTGCATAAAAACTGAAAACTTTCAAATTGTGATGCCTATCACAGAATTTGGCATTCTGCACAGTGTGACAAATATATGACATTGTCAGTCTTGGCTGTAAGACCTGGTGTGAGAAATTAGAAACCAGCTCATGGAAGTATGATGGCATGATGGAGGTGTGGTGTATTTTTGTCATATTGTAAAGAAATACACTTTTTGAACTCATTTCATGTCCAAAATGTGTGATCTCTCTTTTAACAGAAAGCTGAGAAGATGTTGATTCTATATATATACTTTATACACCAATATGAGCAGAAACAGCTGAGAAACCATGCTCCAAAGATTCCATAAAAGTTGTTTATATTGATTTAGGTTTATTTTTGTGTCTTCTTCTCATTCTTCTCAAATACCACTCAAGTTCTGAGCCTCAAATTTAGCATACATGTAGTACATAGCAAGTAGTATTTTACACGATTTAATTAGAGTATTTGGGGGAGAGATGAGCTTGCAAATTGCAAGTATGCAAAATGACACTAGTGTGCAAAATGACATTAGTACACTGTAGTTACTTATTCATGAGGACATGAACCCTGAGGAGGAGGTGATGTTATGACTCTGGGTAGTTTACTCTGAATAGACCCATGGACCATAGTAGACTGAGGTAGTTATTTTCTTCTTACTCAGTATTACTCTATATATGTTATTTTTATTCACTCTGTGTTACCTTGTGTACCTACACCACCAACAAGACTGATCAAGCTAAAGATATCGGGAGGGCTATACTGTAAGACATGACGTGAGAATGGACTTAGATACCAACCATCACTACTGCTTGTATATTGAAACTGAAAATGTACTAGGACACCATTAAATATATTGGAGGATGTCTGAGAGGTATGGAGGGACATGATGTGGTAGGTATGCAGGGCTATTCAGCACTCTCCCCAGGCACCTCTGCCTCCACCTCAGCTGTCCCTGAGATATTTGTTGCCCCATGAAATTTCTTGTTGTTCTCACAGGTCTGAGCATTCTTTGCTTTGGTGGCATCATGCTTAACTTTTCCAGTGATGGCTAGATCAGCAGCTAATTGGGTGCAGACTTTGTTAGGTTCAGTGTGTATCAGAGTGGGTTGAATGAGAGAGTGTGGGAGGGCCTGACATATCAGGTGTGCATTATGCAGCACATGCATATTGATTACAAACTGATCAATCAGGAAGTGAATGACAACTGTTTTTGGTTTTGATGTCTTGATTCGTTCTTACACAAAAAATGCTCCAGTGCTCAAGGATAAAGCACATTTTCCAGTGTAACAGTTGTGTTGAGCATTGAAGAGAAATAGAAGATCCTGGAATAGATCAGATTTAAATAAATCCCCTAAACTGACTCAGAACAGCACACACCTTTGGATTGGCAAGAACAACCCTGTCAGGTGATGGAGTCAAAATGGGCATATGGAAAAGCGGATGCTTTGTGTCATCCACACTGTAAGATTTAATAACAATCAAACTTGTCTGAGAAGAGGGTGATTGTTGTAGAATCTGGATAATTTGACCTAGTGCATTATTGCCTGTAAAAAAGTTAATAAGTAAATCATGTAAAGATCATCCCTTCTTTCCCACATACCACTATCACCTGGGTTTTGGTTGTGCAGTTTTACTTGCTATGTTGGAAGATACTTCTCAGTATATACACAGTTTGAAGAATTATCCTTGGGATGAGGACATCGAGTTTGAGTCAGAGGCCGAGATGTTGAGCCCCACTCTGTTGTAGGAGGAAGATGCTGAGATGGCAGGCCTCTCTACTCCTCATGCTTCAGTCCTCCCATCTGGGCCACCCAATCCCTTTACACCTGTCCCTCACAAGGGCAAGGGCAAGAAGAAGCATAGCTTGGTTGTTGCTAAGCTCATGTCTGCCTACTCCTGCTTCTCCAGTCTTCCCTTCTCCAGTTACTGGTGCTCTCTTCCCTGGGGCAAGCTTTTTCACTCCCTGTGTTGGTCCTCTTCCTTGGGAGGCATCTGTCTCCTCCCGCTTCAATCTTTCTGATCCCTCTGCTGATCTTGTGTGGAGGGTTACTATTCTTAATAATTTGCTCACTTCCTTGGCTGGCAAGCCTTGGCACAATGAGTGGGATCTCAGGCATTTTGCCCATGCCCTATCTGTTACAGTGGGGCATGTCTTTGCAGCTCAGGGGCATACTATGCCCTTCAATGACTCTCTTGGTGTGCCCACCTTGGCTTCTGCCTTATATGACCTCCTGCCTTATGACACTCTGCAGCACCCCCCTCCGACCCATAGAACAGCTGACTCAGCTGCTCCTGCCCTCTCCCTCTCTGCATGTGGTCCCCCCTCAGAGGCCACTGCCTGTCCTCCCCCAGCTTCTAAGCCTGCCCCTCCTCCTAGGCCCACTCAGTCTGCCAAGTGCCCCCCTCCTCCTTCCAGTGTCAAGCATAGTTATGCTGACACTGTTCATGATGTCATGTCCTTGGTCAATTTGGCCAAGACTGTCCCCACTCTCCTGTCTGATCGCATCATTGTAATGCATCAGGCCTCTATCCCTCCAGCGCTTCCTAAGTGTAAAATCAAGTCCACTGTCCCTGGTCTCTTCTGGCATCAGGTCCTCATCAAGATTGACCCACTCCCCCCCTCCTTGCAGTTTCTGGCCTTGGTTGGGGCTGCCAACCATTCACTCAGCAAGAGCGACCTTTGGGTTGACTCCTGCCACTTCACTTATGGGGGTATTTCCCTCCTCACCTCTCGCATCGCCACCCAGGTTGAAATAGACCTAGTTAAGTCTAGTGTCCAGTGCCTCCTCTCCCTTGCTGAGGGTGGAGTTGAGGCCTCCCTTCTATGCTCACAGTCTTACCTTAAGATCATTGACATTCTTTTTTTCTAGGCAGATGGTCAGCAGATCACTGCCTCTAACATACAGGCTATCATGGGAAAGTCCCACATGACTAGCTTCTTTACTCTTGCAAATAGCCCTAGGGTTATGCACAACTCCTGATGTGCTGATACTGCCACTGTATAGTTTAACATTCTTGACTCCCAGTCTGGCACTGCTACTAAGCGTCTGATTAGCACTTCCTTCCAGTTTGGCCTAGCTTTGTGCTCCATGTGTGTGGCCCACTCCCACTCCAGCATTCCTCTGTGTCAGCGTTGCTGGTGCTGGGGACACTCTACTCATGCCTGTCAGTCTCAGGCCCCCTAATGCCCCCAGTGTGCCAGTCATCATCAACATGCATCCTGCTGCAGGGGTAACCCCTCTGCCCACCCACCCTAGGATCTGACCTCTGAGGGAGCCCCATGCCCTCATCCCACCTACTGTGTGAACTGTAAGGGAGAGCACAGTGCTAGTGATTGACAGCATTGGTTTGACCAGGCTTGGTTGTCTGAAAAGATGGCCTTGTCTGAGAGGACAATGCATGACAATGCAATTTCTCAGAAGACAGCAGAGGAGGAGTGCAAGGGTAGGAGAGCGCTCAACCAGCACCGCTGAAACCTTGAACTTTGTCATAGGCCCCCACCCAAAGCTGAGTAGAGCGAGGTGGTATTTGTTGGACACTGATTATGATGGACTCTCTTGTAGTTTTGACCTGTTATGTATCTGTAGGAGTCATTTTTAGTTGTACTCCTGTAACAGTATCCTGGGCTACCAACCTGGGCACAGACTGCTATTGTACACTGTATTATAAATTTATGAAAAAAAAAGAAAAATCATGTAAAGATAAGATGGCCATCTGATAAGAACTTTCCTTAATGTCTTGATAAGATACCCATGATTTCTGCTAGCAGATATTCTTTGACCGTGCAATAATACTCTTACACAGGATCCATTGTTTCCCACAGAGTGTATTGATAAATGAGGCTGACAAACCTGTCTCAGTACAAATGGTGTCTGTGGACAGAGTTCATGTATCAATTAAGACAGCAGCTGGGAGCTGAACAGAGCCCAGATCAGGCTGAGTGGAGATCTTCCACCTGAGCCACTATTGTGCATAAGAGTTAGCCTGATCAAATATAGCCTGGACACTTGAACCTGCCTGGACCATTTGGCCATTCTCAATAGACCACCAACTGCTGCTGAGAATATGTTTGAATCATTCCAAGTTTGCCAGACTTGAGACAATATCAAGACTCAGTGCATGGTGATTTGAGTAAATACTTGAAAGATGAAAGACATAATTATATGACTTGAACAGCTCTGTTGCATAAAGAACAGCTGGACCAAAATGACATATATCTTTGACCAAGTAAGGGAGCAGTTGAAGCCCGATTTTGGTGATGATCCTCCAAGGGTCATACTGCCCCCATGCATCAAGCAAATTACTAACAAGAATGGTCAGATCAGCTTGTGATGATGTGAGATCAATTATTTGAAAGAGGTAGCTGGAGTGGAAGTCCATCATACCAGATAAGTATTTGTGTCTGTAATCTCATGATATCAAAGCAAGGCCCCAAGCTCTCCAGTTGTACACCATAGAGTGATTATTCTTGGATTGACCAAATCATGCAGTTGGAAAATTACAAGTTGCTGAAGAGTGTGAAAATGTTTCCCAATCAGATTGTTCTTGTATTGGATCAGGTATCACATGCATGGAGCCATTGTTTCAAGACCATCCATTTCTGCAGACTGTAGTCGGTTGATAAAGGTCTCCTCGCTCTCTCTTTCAAGCCAGTTGTTCCAAGTTTCATACCAAACATATTTGTCATTTCCCAAAAGGTAAGTATGAAGGATTTCAATTGGTGTGTTGGTGTGAACATTGAGGCCTGCTAGACAGGATGTCAGTTTGAAGCAATACTCCAGGAACACAAAATATTATACCTCTGGTTTCAAGAAGGATGTTGTAATAGTCTTCTGCTTGTATTTCATTGGTTGCAGTGGCTGCACTTGGTTGTTTAATGAACCATTGCATCAGCTCTGCTTCAATTTCATTTGAGATACATGCTTTCTTCCTTGGATTATGGATTTTCGCATTTTTAATCCTCTCAGTCTTCAGTTGCTTGGACATCTCCAACAACTGGGTGATCTAGTGCTGGGCTATCTTGTCTTTAACACCAGTTTTCGATACCAACTCCTGGGTTGCTTTCATATTCCCTGAGCATGCTGTTTTGATCTGTTTCTTGATTATCTTGATTGTTTTATCAGTGGTTTGCACCTCACTGGGGTCATTGGCTATTTCTTTTGTAATAGCCTAGATCAATGCCAAAGGATAAGTGACACTCAAAGCTCATTCGCTGTTGAGAATACTTACTGTGTACAGTTTCAGATACACAGCCACATCTTCCTTCTCCTGCTCTGAGCTGCCAACTTTATCATGACACAAATTGAAGTTCCCTTTGACTCCGAGGTGGGACAAAGTCTCAGACTGCTGTGGATTATCCCCAGGAAGTAAGTGTGGAGCTATTTGAAATAAAATATCTGTTTTGAGCTTGCAATCATAAGCTTCATGCCATTTATTTGACTCACTGATTTGGTGAGTGAATACACTATTTGGAAGTGAAAGCTGATACTCACAAGTCCTTTACAAGGCCTACAAACTGCTCTGATGATGAGGCATACTGCGATGTTGAACAAAACCAAACAAAATACTCTTGTGATGACATGCGATGTGGTATGTTCAAATTTATAACACATGTATTTGTGTATGCATTGTATTGCTTACTCTGGTTTCCTGATACATCATCACTCTAGGGCATCACACATATGCAAAACATGGGCTGACCCTTTCCAATCTCCTGAAGTGGATTGGGCTGTGAATATTGCATGACTTCAGACTCACATGAGAATCGCACATTGCCCATGCTTCTTTTGATATCCAATATGTTATAGTGCAAGTTGGAGGCACTGATGTATCTTATCTCCTCTGTCAGAATGTGAAAGCATGCCATCTGTATCCTGTGTAAGTACACACTTTCTCAGGAAGGTAAGTCAAAGTCTCTCACCTTGTCATCCCTGACCATATTTTTGACATCAACATACATCATCCCTTTGACAGAAATCTACTGCAAAATTAGCACAAACCACCCATCATAGGTCTCTGCAAGCTCATGTACAAAATACTGGTGATAAGATAAAGCTGGGCTGTCCCAGTTTGCCCACATTGGTGATGTGTTGTTGTTACTCATTTCATTGATCCATTTCTCAGCTTGCCATGATTCAGAGACTGGCATGTCCACTTCAGGATACAAATGCATCAAGGGCCGGACATGAGGGTTTGCTCAATCCTGAATACAATTGAGTAAGTTGGATTCTCACTGCAACAAAATCAAGCTGACCAATGATAGGAGTTTTGATGGAGAGCTCATATAAAAATGATTTCCCATTGCTGATGTGTGGAGCATTGGCTCCCAACCAACCTTGGTCAACAATGTCTGTTAAGCCTTTCAAAGTGCTGAGAAGGTAGGTACATTTAGTGTGCCATATTCCTTCATAACCCAGATGATTGTTTTCAGATGATTATTAGATAATCACAGTCGAGGAAGACTGTCAAGATAGTCCAGCAAAAACATCTGGACCATTCATGGTGAGAGCCTTTTGCTTCAAGTGGATAAGGGAACTTACTGTCTTAGACTCATAAGAGAACTACTCTCCAGTCTTGTCGATGTGCTGATAGTCAGTAGCAGTGCCAAAGATTGGATTTAGTAAAGCATTATCAGCATTGTGACTGTGGTCTCTGTCATCTACTTTATCCACTGGAATTTGAATATTGTCAACATCCATTCCTGCAGTTAAGGTATGTCCCATTGACTCAGAGAAATTTTCTGGAATATTTTCTAGAGAAATATCATCAACTTCAGATGTGCCAGGCATGTCTCCGATTGAGAAAAGCATGGGCTCACCTGTTGTGGCAAGGTACCAGCCATCTTTGAAGGTGTATGCTGCAAAGAAGTCGGTTGTGTCCTTGCAATCCTTTCAGCCATTGTTTATTGCAGTTGGAAGAGTAAAGGCTGGCAACTGGACTTTTTGCCAATCACTCAATGCTTGGGCTGTTAAAGGTGAGTCTGTTCTCTCTTTATTAGCCAATTCTTGTCACTCAGCTGCTTCTTTATGCTTATTTGATGACAGATGTTTTGATTTGCCAGTTTGAGCAAATGATTTCTCCTGAACATGACCAGGAAAGAGCCAATATGTGCATGTTTTACATATTAAATTGTTTCAATTTTTTGGGTCATCTAATAAAAAAGCTGTTCACACAATGAGTATAATTTTATTACTCCAGATCCATGAGTTACTGACTTTCTTTGCAGGTGGGAGGCATAGTGCAGGTGCAGGCACATGAGTTGCTCAAATTGAACTTGTCATGCCATGACTTAAGTTAATTTGTCACTCAGCTCATTTCTGCCATGTCACAAGCTTTCTCCAACACAACTGGTGAGTATGATGAACTTTTGAGCTCACCAGTTCAAGTGTTCCATCCTCACAAGAGGTCCTTGAACCTTGACAAGCCTGAACAGGAGTTGGGCCTTGGTGGTCATGCCTCATTCTCCAATTTGTTGGAAGATGACCAACTTGGTGACAACATTACAGGTTTCAGCCATGCTACTTCTGAAGTCTCTTTCTCATCCACTTCCACTCACCATACTAAGACTCCCAAACTAAGCCAGTACAGGCCATCAGTGAAAAGAAAGTACTCTGAGGACCTCACCACTTTTGCTAAAGACCAGGCTTGATTGAATGGCCTTCATGGAGAAGACGCTGAGGATGTACAGTCTCAATTTGCTCTGGTAACTTTTATTTTTTTTGTCATCTCCATTACTGACTTTGAAGAAGTACTTGGTGTCCCAAATGCTCATTGCTATTTATGCCTCACAAAAGTGTCAAAAAATTGAGCTCAATATTGTGCTCAAAGCCATAAGTGAGCCTTGGATACCTTCTGCTCCATTGATAGTGAGTTAAATTATACTGTTTGTCTTCCCACTGACCTATCTTTTACAGGAGAAAATTCACAAATATGCTTATGTTGTGCTTGTCAACCCCAACCTGTCAGCTTATACAGGGAATATACCTGTTGATTTCATCTTGGTAAAGTAATTGTATCATAAGTGCCTTCACAATGCTCATGTCAACCAGTCCATACTCAAGAAATATCCTGGCTGGGGATATACCAAGGCCATTGACTTGGACTCAGTCAAGCAGACCACAGTTGCTAAGGCAATTGCAGGAACAGTCACAGACATTCGAGCTGAGCTCAAACAATTTGTGAGTTTTACTTTCTTGTATTATGCTGATTGCTTACATTGAGTTGATAGATTGTCCAGTTCACCTCTGAAAAGTCCACCAAACCTTCAAAAGATATCTATTCTCTCTGCTGCACCATCATCAAGTCAAAGATCAAGATTGCACCCAAGGTCACACTCTCATTTGAGATGGTTGGCTGATTTGCTTTTCTCATAAGTTATTTCTCTTTCTTACCTGTCTTCATTGCACTCATTCTTCAACCTTGCAGAGATGGGTCTACATGAATAAGCAAGAGAATAAGGGAAATTCTTATTGGATCAAGGTTGACAAGGCAATGTGTGTACTCTGCAAAGGCAAGGAGAATAACGGATCAAGAATTTCAGAGTACATGCAATAGTTCATGTTTTGTCATATCTGGTCTTATACCTTTTGCAGGAAACTTCTTGAGATCCTCAACAATGATCACAAGAAGTATCCCTTGTCCATCAAGGAACAGAAGGCTCCTGAGTTGCCAAATAGAGTGTTTTATGTTGACGAGCATATTGAAGATTATGAGATTGCAACAGGTCAGATAGGGGCTTAGGATTTATCTTAACATCTTTTTTGAAATATGATATACCTGTAATTTACTGTGATTCAATGTCATCTGCTTTTCCATGTTTCAATATGTTATTGGAAAATTGATATGTTTTATGGAGAGAACAAGAAACAAATTATTTTTCACACAGGACTGCTATGCTGAAGTTGGGTGTATGAACAGATACCCTGGCAGGTATTGAATGATGTTGCTGTACTGGGTCTAGCATGACAACCCCCTCAACAGGGCATTTTACTATATCAGGGTCCTGGATGCCAAGAGGTTTATTGTCTGCAGATACCTGAAGACTTATACTTTTATGTCTACAGATTCTGTCTGCCATAGGGCGAGGGTCCATTAGGGCATATCCCTGTCAGATGTCCCTACCATGTCTACATATGTTGGCAGTGTAGTATAAGTATCTTAGGTAGAGCCCTGTATTCCTTATGCTTTACCAATTGTACTTTTTTCTTATTTGCCCTCAAGCCTTTGCCAACATTGCAACCTGAGTCAGCTTTTAAGGTCATAACAGAAAGTCCTACAAGACATAAAAGAACTGTTGACTAATAATACATTTAATACATTTGACCATAATTGGAATAGTGAGTCAATGCATGGTTCTTTTCAGGAAAATTAAAAGGGATAGAAGATCATCTAATTATAATAATACATTCATCTGTCATGACTTAGGAATTAAGAAGCAGAGTTGTTAGGAGTAGATTTCAGCATAGATTATGGGATGATATTGAGGCTTGTCATGATAGGTTGTCAAAGGTCATGAGACATCATCAGAGATAGAGTGCTAATCATAGCTCTCTAGAGACTCAGTATATTCTCTAGAATAGGAGGTCTCAGTTTGAGTCTGGAGCAAGACACTTTGGCTTTGGGTTTACCTAGATAAGGTATTGGTGGAGGTAGTATCATACTCCATGGAAAGGGGTGGTAGTATAGAGTAGGGTGGTGATGTAAGGTGAGATAACATCAGATTGTGGTACAAGAGAGTTGGAGAGGGGAAGGGAGGCAGTTCAGGAGTTTGTTCTACTGTCATCACATCAAGGACTGCTTGGATGACAGGAGTCTTATGTCCTTGATAATATGTTTCATGACTAATCTCTCTTACTATAATTCTTATTAGTGTATTATCTTGGAATTCTAAATACAGATATTGCTATTCTTTTATTTTATTTTATTTTAGTTTCTAACCATCAGCAATTACTCCTACATTGTGATTGGGTGGGGTACAGATGACTTTCCCATTAAGGATATAGCATCAGTATAAAGGGTTGTCATAGGCTGTATATAATATAGCATTAATATAAGGTTTCTCTAGCATATAGAATGAGAAGAGTATCAGGTCAGGAATAGATATACTGTCTTTACTAGTTATTTTCTGTATTTTCCATCAATAGAAGTTTGAGTAAGAGAGTGAGTCATCGATGAGTCTCAAGACTATATTAGCTGATATCACAATATTTTTGCAATAAATCTATATACTTTAAAGTGTTAGAGATTTATACTAAAATAAATATATTGTGCCTTGTATTATTCTATTCTCCTTATGTTGTATAATATCTCCATGTATGTTTTTAGTGCTATAGTAAGTATGGCAATACTTGTTTTAAGTATTTGTTAGTATATCTTGGGTTATTATGAGAAAAGTCTGTTTCTCTGTGCAGAATATCAACAAGGTTCCCTTCTCTGTGTATGCAGTCAGTGTATTCAGCTGTGCAAATGTATGTTTTCATAATTTTCTATGTTAATTTTATATAAAACACCAGAGCTGACATGTTCTACTAGTCAGAGCAGTTATGTAAAGTTCAATGATGCTGATTCAGCTGAGTGAGATTTACTCAATAACATGCCCAGTGGATATGTAGCAGTAGTGACTATAGATAAAGTATGCAATGTAATGAGTGAGAACTCAGACTGTGTAGGAGGACTACAAAGAGTAGGTAATAGATGTGCTATAGTGAAGGGGTCATTTTTATTTTTATTTTTTTTAACTCAAAAATTTATATACCAGTGCACAATAGCAGTCTAGTCATAATGACTACAATAGTATGCTACAATTACTCTACAAAGAACCAAAATCCCTCCCAGCTCAGCTGAATATAGCAGCCTACACCCAAAATGAGCTCTTCCTATGCCCAGGAGTGGACAAAGAGCAGGTAAGATCCCTCACCCCCACCCCCACAACCAGCAGGTGGTAGGCACTAAGGAGCAGCTAGCACAGCCCCTATCAGCTGCCAATGCCAGACCCCCCAAGAGCTCCACAGAACCCCTAGGGAACCCAGTGACTGCTGAAGAGTGGCCACACTGTTCTTATCCTCCAGGGAGGTGCACAAAGGAGAACGCCCTAGGGTTCTCTTTGCAAAACTCCAGCAGCTCCTCCCAAAGCTTGGGGAAGTGCCAAGGGGGACCAAAATCTAAGCAATCAGTCAAGATGTACTCGTGAGTCTGCAAGCATGCAGAACCACAAGGGCAAGAGTGATCATCAGAGAGCTTAAACTGATGCCTAAACTCCCTGATAGGCACATGCTTCAAAACCACCCAGCACACTCTGGCACAGGTAGGAGAATCATGCAAAGACTTAAGCCATGTTCTCCCAGAGAGATATGTAGGTGTCAAACACTTGCCCCCAACATCAGTAAGGTGCATGAAGTCTCTCTCAGAGGAGCTCAACAAAGTGAACTGCCTAGTCCACTCATCACAACAGGCCTGAGCCTCAGCCATACAAATATAATTAAGGGTAGTGAAGGGCAAATCCCCCACAGGCACCTTGAAAGTGAAGGGGTCATCAACAGGGCATGGTGGGCCATGTTGTTCTGTATCTGAGTCTTTGCCACTTGAGAATTCTATGAGCTCATAGCTCTTGACTACATTATATAGCATCTGGTGAAAACTAGCCTTATGCAATACCTGCACTTATTTTGGTTTAGTATGCTGCTTGCTTGCTGGTTGCACAGTTGCAGAGTGACTATTATATCAATGTTATGATAGTTCATACACAGAATAACATTAATTACCTTGTGGCAAGCACTACAGAGGTAGACAGTAAGTCAAGTCTACATTGAGGACACAGCCATATATACTTGAAAGTATTGCAATTGAAAAGAGAGATAATAGACAGAGAATTCAGTCCTTTAATGTATTTGTTTTGTATGTCTCCATATATCAAACTCTCTGTGATATACACTAATTCCCTTATTCCTCATGAAGTATTTGTCTTTCCACCACAAAAATTATGTAACACATGTGGAATAGAATTCTTAATGTGAATGAGTGTTTGATCAGAAACCATTGTGATCAGTGCATACATGAATAGCCATTGTCACTCTAAATTGCCTATGGCCAAAAGACTATGATCAAAAGAAAAAAAGGTCAAAAACTGAAACTGTGCCTACATGTTAAAGAGGTACATTATTTGAAAGGTATTTACTTGGGCTCATGGATTCTGTTTTCAATGTGACAACCAGCTGCATGTCTTGCTCAAGAAATCTAGAAAAGATTAAATTTTATTATCTTTGTATATTTTATCTATTGTGTATCCTTGGTGTCATTGACATAAAACTTGGGGTATGTAATCTTAAAAAGATGATCAAGCAATATAAAATACTGGGATAGCAGGTTACCCAGCACCAT
>KQ962317.1:0-12917 GCA_001563735.1 Leucoagaricus sp. SymC.cos | reverse complement strand
CAAATAAATTACCACAGGACAATGCAGGAACCCACTTCAAACCAACCAAGCGAAAGTACTGCACACAAAAATCATAAATATCCACACCCCCTTCCTCTTTTCCAATCATACCAAACATCCCATTCTTACCATTGCCTTCTATCAATTCTGCATACCACACCCCTGTGCTCCCATATGTCCAATGACATTCAACCCTGGACCCACCTTGACATGCTCTCTTTCTTCACACCCAATATCGAATGGTGCTCCAACAATGAGTGAGAATACCTCCAACAACATCTTGGACAAGTGGATCACCACTCCTCCTCCAACACCGCCACTGACAGCCAGTCAGATACCACTACCAATTCCAGGACCTACAACACAGCTCTGCAGTCTCCAGAACCTATACCAACAGGACACACAACCAACACCACCAGTTCCAACCAATATGCCACAACCTCCTCCTCTAATCACAATCCTTGACATCAAAGTCCCTACCACTTCACACCACCCTCCCCCTCCACCGCAACTCAAATACAAACCCAACTCATTTCAGCCATTGATTGTGCTAGAGAAACCCGCTCCTCCATGTTTGCCTATTATAATGATAATCTGCAAATGGCTACCATGGTCAACACCTTCTGGTCAAATGTCCTTGCTGCTTTTCATCAACAATGTGACTCCACACTTGCATACAATGATGCTATCCAGAGCTATAAAGACCTGGATAACAGTGACTTCCCCTGTCACCATCTCAAGATTTGTCAAAGGTTCCTCCTACTTGATCGCACTGCAAAGCAGTCAGGAACTTCACAACGAGATGTATGACATAGAGAGACATGTCTGAAGGATATTCCTAACTCTAATGATGCCACTTGACCAACTCCATCTGAAAACCTGAGCCCCTTGGTACATAACAAAAATTGGGAGTTGGCTAACCACAATGACAATGACAGAAATCAACGAGCTCAAGAAGCTTCTTTCAGATGATCCTCCTCCTCCCCACCTAGCTATGGAAGAAGATGCTTCTACTGCCATCGATTGGGTCATATCAAATCGGAATGTGCACACTATCACTGCACTGGTTGCCACAGATACGGTCCCAGGCATACTAGCTGCCAGTGTCCAGAAAATTCTCAATCGAGGAATCGACCATGAGTTCTTCCTCCCTCTGTTTGCCCCCAATTGCCCACCACCTCATTGCGATCCAGCCCAGCTCAAATACAATGACCTCATATTCCTGCTCCAACTAGTTGTATTAGAAATGAAGAAGAAGAACTTAGGCAACATCCCTCTCCTCCCCAGACCAGCAACTCCAATAGACATATCCTTACCTGACCCAATACCCCCATCCCCGTCTTGGCCTATCCCTCCAACTATCCCAACAATGTCTCCACTCAACAGTGAACTATTCCTGACAATGAAATCTCCCCCAGAGCCATCTTTGTCAAAGCCCCTAACTGATGAGACCAATGTCGCAGCCAACCCACTCAACAATGACCAATCAGAGTCACTCTCGTTCCCCTCTCTCATGCCAGAATCCCTCCTGCTGTATTTAATGACTATAGCATCTGACCATGTCTTCTACCAGACCAACCTGCAGACAGGACAATGCCAGGTCGATTTTCCCCTCTTCCTCACTGCTATCGAACAACCTGACCTCGCCCCAACAGTCGCCCTTGGCAACCTATGTGAGATGGAACAACTGGAGCAAATATTTGTCAGTCAAACACCAGAACTCAATATAATGATTATCTCCCCGATCCCCTTGATGTTGACCCCTACACTGATTTCGACCCAGTGGCCAACTACAATATTGATGGAGAAGGATGCTTCAATCGTTAATGAGATTGATACAGAGATCAATCCTTATGAAAGGGATAATGTTATGATCAGCGGAACTTTGTTCCCATATATGGACAGTGACATCATCTTTGATCTGGATTCATTTATCTATCCTTCTGATGACCCTATATTCGACCCCTACTTCCCAGCATGATCTGAGTTCTATATTAATCAGGATATTTCCAGATATGTAGTATGTTGCCACATTTCCTCGTCTCCTTACTGTAGTGCTTGGTAGTGTACCCCAGCACTCTCCCTCACCTTGGATCTTAGTGTAATCCTATCTTCACCTTAGATCCAGTGATCATCTATAGTTGGTAGTATTACTTTTGTATATAAAGCTGATGTAGTAGTAGGTATAACTCCCAAGTTATATACTAGTTTATATCATGCATAAACCTCTTGTGTGATAGCTAGTTGAGCTCTTAACAGTTGCTCTCTTAAACTCTGCTTGTGTTCGCTCGTGTATAAGCATTATACGGTGCATGTTAACCTTTGCACATTACACCCTGCTCTAGGCTAGACCCTTGTCACTAGAGTGTGTGGTAAGGCCCGCTGATTCTTCCAGATGGGCCAGGTAGCAATAACATGCAGTAGCAGTCCAGTCACAAATACAAAAGAGTATCTATAATATTCTACAGAGAACCAAAATCCTCCACATCTCAGCTGAATATGGCAGCCTACACCAAAATATAAGCCCTCCCTACACTCAGAGGTGGATAGAGAAGTAGGTAATATACCCTTGTCCACCAGGGCATCATCAATGCCCATAGTATGCTAAGGCCAAGCTAGCACAGCCCCCATCAGCAGCCAATACCAGACTCTCCAAGGACCCAATGACCCCCAGAGAACCCAGTGACCACTGAAGAGTGGCCATGCCATTGTTATCCTATAGAGAGGTGTGCAAAGGAGAATATCTGAGAGTTCTCTTTGCAAAAATCAAGCAGCTCCTTCCAACACTTAGGAAAGTGCTGCAGCCCACTGAAGTTGGTATATTCAGTTAAAACATGCTCACAAGTCTGTCTGCCAGCAAACTCACAAGAACAAGAGTGATAATGAGAGAGATTAAACCAACATCTAAACTCTCTGATAGGTGCATAATTGAGAACTGCCTGGCACACCCATGCACAAAGCAGGGAATTATACAGATGCTTGAGCCATGTACTTCCAGAGAGGTAGGTGGACATCATACACTTGCCTCTCTCATCAGTGAGATACAAAAAATCTCTCTCAGAGAAGCTTGTATAAGCAAACAATCTAGTCCACTTGTCATGACAGGCCTGAGCCTCAGCTATATGAAAATAATTAAGAGTAGTAAAGGGGTAAGCCCCCACCAACTTCTGGACAGCAGAGTCCATGACATATCTATGGACCATATGATGCAATGGCTACTCCAAAGAGGAGTAGACCTATATGAATGTAAAGATGTAAGAGGGGTCCTTCTCAAGCTACCCAGTGAGATAATGACAGACAGGCAAGGCCTGAGCCTACTTGCTGCTGACAGATGGGTCCACTGCCTATCTGGCAGAAGCCAGGTGATCAGTGAACAAGACAATATGGCAGACACCTTCTTATATGCATATAGCAAAGATGTCCAACTGAATGGCATAGAGCTCTGCATCAGGAGTGGTAACTTTGCCAGTGGCCTGGCAAGACTGTTTTACAGACATGCTGCCAGCCCAAACCCAAGCTGCTGAGACAGCCTGGTATGCCCTGTCACAACCCACTAAAGCATCAGTGGCCACAACAATGCAGTCATTTAGTGCCAGAGCCCAATCAAGCTCTGCATTTAAAATATACAGGATATTGATGTCTTCCTCTCTAGAGGAGAACTCAGTGACCTGAATATGGTCCAAGAACCAGTCCATAAGATGTCTCCCAGAATGGGCCTCTAGTGCATCAGCATTAAAGGACTCCAAGATGACTAGAATACTAAGATATGAGAGAGTATCCACAACAGCAGACTGGACCTTCTCAACAGAGTGGCCCAGCCTGGTAAAATAGTACTGATGAGGATTGACACCAGGGAAATCCCAAGTCCCCAGGAATTGTCTGGAGGAGTGGGTAGAGAAAAGAGTGAGGACATGATACACCACACATGCCCTCAGCTTCTTGAGATGCAAATATATGGAGACAAGGCCAGTGAGTGCCTCAACTCTACCAGATGGAGAGGTGTGAGAAACACTGGTGATTCAGATAGCAGTGTGCCACTGTATCTTGTTAAGAGAGGTGAGATGAGCCTTATGCAGATACAGCCCATAATATCAAAGACAAAAGCCATACATGGTGATAGGAATAATGCATGACCTGTAAAGCAACTGTCTTTGCTTAGGAGAAGGACCCCTAAGTGAGTTACCCAGCATCCCCATGGCTTGAACTGTAGAGATAGCTTTAGTCAAGTAGTACACATACAGAGGGGTTACTTCTGCAACAGGACATGTATTGACAATGGCTAGCCTCAGTATGAGGACTGGCACACCAGGGGCATTGGGGGGCCTGAGAATGACAGGCATAGGTGGAATGTCCCCAGTGCTAGCAATACTGGCACAAAGAAATGCCAGAGTGGGAGCAGGCTGCATACACAAAGCATGAGGCTGGGTCAAATTGGAAGGAAGAACCAATTAGGTGCTTGGCAGTAGCACCTGACTGGGAGTCAAGAACATTAAACCACATGGTGGTAGTATTAGCATGTCATGAGTTGTGCATAACCCAGGGGCTATTCACAAGGGTAAAAGAGCTAGCCATGTGAGACTTCCCCATAACAGCCCATATATCAGAGGTGGTGACCTGCTGGCCATCAGTCTTAAAAAAAGGGATATCAATGACCTTAAGATAAGATCATGAATGTGGGAGGGCAACCTCAACCCTACTCTCAGCAAGGGAGAGGAGGTACTGGACACTAGCCTTCACTAGGTCTATTTCACCCTGGGAGGCAACATAAGAGATAAGGAGAGAGACACCTCCATATATAAAGTAGTAAGAGTCAACTCAAAGATTACTCTTGCTGAGAGAGCAATTACCAGCCCCCACCAAGGCAAGGAACTGTGAGAAAGAGGGGAGTGGGTTGATCTTGACAAGGACCTGGTGCTGAGAGAGACTAGGGATAATTAACTTGATTTTGCACTTGGGAAGTACTGGAGAAATAGAAGCCTGATACATTGTAATAATATGATCAGACAGGAGGGTGGGGACAGTCTTGGCCAAATTAACCAAAGATGTGACATTGCAGACAGTATCAGCATAACTATACTTAACACTAGAGGGAGGAGAGGGGCACTTGACAGACTGAGTGGGCCTAGAAGGAGGAGCAGGCTTAGAAACTGGAGGAGGAAGAGTAGTGGTCTCAGAAGGAGGGCCACACACTGGGACAAAGGGAGCAGGGGCAGCTGAGTTAGCTGTTCCATGGATTAGCAAGGAATGCTGTGGAGCATCATAAGGCAGCATGTTACACAAGGCTAAGGCCAAGGTGGGTGCACCAGAAAACTTCTTGAAGGGTAGAGCATACCACTGCAAAGAAATGACATGCCTCATTGTCACTGATAGGGCACAAGTAAGATGCATATGGTCCCATTCCTCCCACTAGGCCTTTCCAGACTAAGTAGCAAGAGCATGATTAATAGAAGAAACTATGTCTTTTTTTTTTAAAAAAAAAATTAAAAAATTAATATAGTGGTATGTGATAGCAGTCCACTCCTGGGTTATAGATGCCCAGGGACTATGATAAATACATGATGCAAAATGAGGCTACATAGACAAGAGCACAGTTACACTAGAAAATATCCATCTTGAATTGCTAACAATTTTCGTGCCCTCCAGCTACTAGCTAAATAATGAGTACTTGACCTTATGAATGTGATCAGGAGGCACTCAGTGAGTGCACCTGTGCCAGAAAGCCACCCTATCCCAATGCTTATCCTCCTGCCTCTTGGAAGTCACACCTGATGCAGCTATCCTCCCCACCTAGTTCTGATTAGCCCTCTGAGCCAACTAGTCCCAGTCAAAGCAGTGCCACCAGTACAGGCACTTTTGGTCACTTGTGCTGTAATCCCCACCATAGTTCACACAGTGAGCAGTGTGAGGACATAGGGCTTTCTCCATAGTTGCTAGCACAGGGAGGTTAGCTATGAGATTACTATGACAACAACTGGTGAGAAGATGATGGTTAGCCTCAGAGTGAGGACCAGAGCACTGTGGACAGTGAGAGGCCTGTGACCTGCAGGCATAAGTGGAGTGTCCCCAGTGCCAGTAATACTGGTACACAGGGACCCTGGTATGAGACTGGGCTATCTGCACAGAGCAGGAGGCCAGGCCAAACTAGAAGGAGGAGTTAATCAGATATCTAGCAGAAGCACCTGACTGTGAGTCAACAATGTCAAACCAGACCATAGCCAAGTCAGAACATGTAAAGTTCCATATAACACAAGAGGCATTAGCAAGGGTAAAGGAGGGGGCCATGTGTGACTTAGCCATGATGCTCTTTACATAATCTGAGTCCACAGGATCAGTGATATCTGGGCAAAAATAGGGAACATCAACAATCTTAAGATAAGATCATAAAGAGGGAAGAGAGGCCTGAACTTAATGGCCCAGGTGTCTGTATATGGCAGAAGTGACCAGCTGAATCTCTTTAGCAGTAGTGATGTGGAAGGTGAGGAGGGAAATCTCTCTATAAGCTGAGACACAAGAATTGACCCAAAGATCAACCTTGGTGAGGGAGCAGTTAGCAATGCCAACTAAGGAAGGGAAAACTGAGGCAGAAACAACTACCTCAGACTTGACAAGAATCTGCTGCTGGGAAAGACTCATGACTGTAGACTTGACCTTCCTCTGAGAAGGTAAGGGGGGAATGGAGGCCTGATGCATAGCAATAATGCAATCAGACAGTAGGTCAGGCATGGTCTTGGCCAAGTTGACTAGAGCTGTGATATCATGAATAGTATTAGCATACAACCTTTTGGAAACTGGAGCAGAAGAGGGAACAGGGCACCTTGGGGACCTAGAGGGCCTGGGAGAAGCTTGAGGGTGGGGAGCTAGAGGGCAAGCAGTGGCCTCAGAGGGAGGTGCATATATGGAAGGGGGAGGAAGAGGTGCTGGATCAGCTAACTTAGCTGACCCATGGGTCTGGGGGCCTGAAGGTGGCTGGAGGGAGAGTGAGGTAAGCACTCTCTATAAACTAGAGGGGGAGCTGACAGGCACAGATATCCTGGAAAAGGGCAGCTCATGCCACCCCTTAGAAACAAAGCCCTTCATGAACTGACCAAGCTTGAGAGTGATATGAGCCTTGTCCTCCTCAACTGTCCAGGGTTTATTCCTCCAGGAGTTAAGTGTGGCAGAAATATCATTGAGAGTACCCACAACATTGCAGGAGTTGTCATCAGATGGGATATCCTTGCTAGGAGGAACCATGCCAGGATAGACTTGTACATAGGGAGCAGGGGTAGGAGTGAATACCAGCCCTGGTTCTGTGCTGGCAGGAACCTTGTAGGAGGTGGGGGTAAGAGTACCCTCTGGGGTCTGAATAAGAGCATGAGGGGCAACCCTTGGTACATGGGGAGTGAGGCCTGCTTGGGAGACTCTCCTGTGGGCATACTTATCTGGCTTAGACATAGAAGACATGGGGGATTTGGGCTCAGAAGGAGCAGGTGTAGAAGGTGAGAACATATGGATGTCACTCACACTGGCAGTAGCAATCTCCTCATCAAAACCAGTGTCTCCAGCCCAGGAGAGATGTGAAGGGCCAGCCTGACTACCACTGGGATCATCAGACATAACATAGACAAAATATATCTCAAAATCTTAATAAATCAATAGTGACAGTATGTGGGAAAGAAGGGCTTGGAAGAAACCATGTCAAGCAACTTACTTAACAGGACAGCAGAGGAACCAAAGAAGGAGACTTTCTTAGCATGTGAAGCAAAATCACCCTCAGAAGGATGGGAACAAAAGACAGAAGCCTCAGAAGACAGACTAAGGACCAGAGGGGCAGGAGTAGATAGATGTGACACTGATGGCACTAGGTGGGACTGGGAGGGCATGAGCTCAGCAATGACTGAGCTATGCTTCTTCTTGCCTTTGCCACTACAAGGGACAGACATGATGGGGTCAGGAGATCTAGAAGGAAGAGCTGTACCATGAGGAGTAAAGGGATCCACCATCTTGGCATTGTCCCTCTGAGAAGGAGTCAGGCTGGACATCTCTGCACCCTCATCCTCAATGTCCTCATCCCAAGGACAAATGCTCAGATTGCATATATACTGACTTGTATCATCAGATATAGCAAGTACTAGAACACAACCAAGATCCAAGGATGATGGTGGTGTGTGGGAAAGAAGAATTGGCATTACAATATGTTAGAACAGCTTGTCTAGTGTCCAAGGTCCATTTCTTGCAGTGCATTCTTGCCCAATATCTCTATGAATGTAATGGTATTGGAGAACAGTTTGTCATTGACCACATTGCTGAAATCACCCAGTCCTATGCCTATACTGATCTCTATCCTGTTCTACTCCTCACCAGGAAATGTACTCCCCCAGCCCCTAGTACTGTTGAAATGCATGAAGAACTAACTGAAGAACCTACTGGAGGAAAAGATATTGAGATAGATGACTACAATTTGAATGATATCCCTGTTGAAGGAATACTAGGACCTACTGTCATTGAAGACACCCATGCCCTATACAACTTCCTCCAAAAGCATGATGCTGACTCCCTCAAAATATCTGCACCCACCTACTTTATCACTTCTAATTATTTCTACATGAAAGCAATAATGAATATTGGGCTAATGTCATCTCCAAGTTCCTAGACTACTATGCCAATTCCCAAGCCTGCTATCACACTCAACACATTACCATCTATAAAGGGGGTCCTAATAACACTTCTTTCTTCATTGGCTGTGATAAACATCATACCCAGTTCATAGTCAGTAAAGTCAAGTAAGACCTTACAAGATTTATCATTGAAGGATAGAAGGTCTATCAACATCTCTTCCCACTGTATATTTGGAATCCACAAGAGATACCTCTTCTATCACAAAGAACAACTGTTACTCCCATCAGGTATCTCTTCCATCATTATGTTCATATCTTAGAAGGACCTTTTTATTAGTTAACTATTCATGAGGACATGAACCCTGAGGAGGAGAAGGTGATGTTACAACTCTGGGTAGATTACTCTGGATAGACTCATGGACTGTAGTAGAATGAGGTATCTATTTTCCTTTACTCAGTATTACTCTGCACTCCTTATTCCTAGTTACTCTGTGTTACTCTGTTTCTCTAGTATAAATACCTTAGGTAGAGCCCTGTATTCCTTATGCTTTACCAACTGTATCTTTTCCTTACTCATCCTCAAGCCTTTGCCTCTGTTGCAACCTGAGTTAAATCTCAAGATCATAACAAAGTCCACTCAACAGCATTTTTCATAGTAAGTTGAGTACTGGGGTTTTTTGGAGATTTTCACTTGTTCTGGAAGGAGCTGCCTAATTATAACCCTGTTAGCATAAGCATACCCTAGACAAGACAGAACTACTCAGAGAAGGCTACTACTTTGTTCCAGCCTACTCAAAAATTACTTAGTCCTGTTTGTCAAACTACTCTGTCCAACTAGGCCCAATCTCAGCCTGATGCTGGCAGTGGCATAGAAGATGCAATGTTCTCTGCCACAAGTATTACCATAGAAGAAGGTGGGAAAAGCAGTGGATAGGAGGGAGATAACAAAGCTAAGCTTAATGAAGATGATAATATTGGTGAATTACCACAAGCAGTATATAGTCTTATACTCACAATGACTACTCCAGCTACATCAAAGGCCATCAAGCCTCTAAAAATCTCTCATCTATCAAGCTCTTCAAAACATAGTACAAAAGAAAAGTGCAATTCTTCTGAAATCCCAAGTGCTCCTAGTGTTAAATTAAATAAACACTCTACATATCTATCTATTATTAGCATATATATGTACTGTTAGGGTATCCTATATTTTACTTTGTGATTATGACCATATGAACTCCTTATTAAGTTCTGAGAGAGAATAGAGAAGAATAAGCAGAAAAGAGTCAGAAATAGTTGGAAACAATCAATATGAGAGACAGAAGCAGAGATGTGAGATTGACAATTGTAGAAACAGCAATAGAAGCTCAGTCACTCATTAGATGTACAAGAATTCTATTGGCTAAGTACTTGTAGAAACAGCAATAGAAGCTTCAGTACAGTAAGTAAATGAATATGTAAAGGAATATTAGTAGCTTACCTCAGTCACTTGTTAGACATATGAGAACTGAGGTGACAAGTACATTAAGAAGTTGTATTTATACTAAATTGTCTATGTAAGGTATCTAGTATAATATCCAGGCAATGGCACAATCAGTCTACATAAATTGATCCTAGCTCTATAACATAAAGAAGCTTTCATGCACATCAAATACACAACCCAACACAATGATTGTGTCACAACACACATCACTGTGGCTTGGTACATGCTTGCATTCCAACACTCCCCCTCAAGCCATACTGAGTCTGAGTGAGCTAGTAAAATGTTTCACCTTAGGAGACAGCAGAGTCTTCATAAAAATGTCAGCAATTATATCGGCTGTCAGACAGTAAACAAGCCAAATCTTCCCATATTCAACTACCCAGTAGATGAAGTGGTAATGAATATCAATATGCTTAGTGTGGGGATGATACTGGTGATCCATAGTAAGTGTGATTGCTGATTAGTTGTCAGAAAATAGTGTAGTAGGGTTGAGTTGAGTGTCAAAGACTTGGAAGATGAGAGATCATAACCAGAGGGCTTCTTTTGTAGCATGGACTGCACCAACATATTCTGATTCAGTTGTAGAAAGTGTCACAATTTCCTGTTTCTTTGTACTCCACAATACAGCACTGCTATTGATTATGAATGCATATTTTGAGGTAGAGCATCTATCTTTAGCCATATTCCCATTAGTGTTGGTAAATCCTTCCAGTGTTTGGGACTGAGTGCCACTATATGTGAGCCAAAGGTCATGTGTTCCCTTGAGATAACAAAATACTTATTTGACAGCTTTTCAGTGTGCATCTCCAGAGGACTTGGTGAAATGGGAGAGTGTTTGAACAGCATAGGTGATATCAGGTCATGTACCAAGTGCTGCATACATAAGTTTGCCAATGGCTTCCTGATAAGGAATCTTGGCCATATAGACAATTTTGGCTGTTAATTTTGGGGAAAGGTTAGAGGTAAGGCATAAGGAAGAATCTATGGGGATACTCAATGGCTTTGAGTCTTCTAAACCAAAGACTCAAAGAGATGTGTCAATATAGGAGCATTGAGAGAATGAGATCATGCCTTGAGCTCTGTCTCTCTTGATTTCAATTCCAAGTAACCAGTAAATTTCACCCAAGTCAGTAATTTCAACTTGTTCAGAAATACCCCTCTTTGCCCAATGTATCAGCTTGATTGTAGTTACAATGAGAGTGTAGTCATCAACATGCACAAGTATGATGATCAACCCATCTGAGGTCAGTTTGTAAAAGACACTGTTGTCAACATTGCACCAAGAGAAGCCTAAGGTATCTACTAGGATCTCACAAAGGTGCTAGTACCATCAGCAACCAGACTGCTTGAGTCCATACAGTGTCTTTACCAGTCAACACACAAGGTTGGGAGAGGCTGAGTCAGTGAATCCAGGGGGTTGTTTCATGTAGATCACTTTATCATCATTTAGCTTCCTATTTAGAAAAGCCTCTTTGATGTCAATTTGGTGGATCTCCATATCCCTAGCTGCAGTGATAGCAAGAACAGCCCAAATTGATGTTAGGTGCACAACAGGAGTGTAGGTATCAAAATAATTGATGCCTGGCACTTGGGAAAATCCTTATGCAACAAGACAGGCCTTATAATGAACTATATTTCCTGCTGTGTCCTTTTTGGCCCTGAATACCCACTTGCAGCCAATGATGTTGATGTCATCAGATGCCTTGACTAATTTCCATATTCTAGCCTTCTTCAACATCTCAAGTTCTTCCTTCATTGCCTTCTTCTATAACTTCCAATCAGGTCTCCTTATTGCATCCCTCAAGCTGACAGGCTCTAAAGATTCAGTGTCACTGGTTTCAGACATGAGTGCCCACACTTCTTCCCACACTTTTTCTTCCACAACTGCTATAGCTCTTCATTCAAGGATATCACATATTTTCTGGCTGGGAAAATGGGTGCATTGAGAGCATTCATTTGTTGAGAGAGTGAGACTAATGCCCCCAGGTTCAGATCTTGGTTTAGCTGGCTTGGGCTTGACATTGGCAGATAACAGTTTAGATAGTTCAGTTTTGATAGAGGTACTAGTGGGTTTGGAATTATCATTGCCAGACTTTGAGGTTGGTACTTTGTCACTTAGAGTCTCATTTGCTGATACATCCCTCTCCCCCTTGAGATCTATGTGACTGCTGCTGCCAAGATGGAAGTTTCATTCAACTTTGACAGTGCTGGTGTCTGAAAGGTAGATCCTCAAGCTATTGCTCTCAGGATTATATCCTATTCACCATTCTTTCTTTGCCCATCCACCCTATTTATTACCTGCTGGGTCATGAATCCAGACTTCTGCACTCCACTTGCACAACCCCTCAGGGTCCAGTTTCTTCCCATATAACACCTCAAAGGGTGTTTTCTCTACAACCACTCTTGTGCTAGTCCAATTTATCAACCACATGATGTGAGCAGCAGCTTCTGCCCAGAGAGTTTTCAGAAGGGGGCAGCTGTGAAGGAGTGCATGACCATGTTCAACAATGGTCCAGTTGCAATTTTCTGCAATGCCATTGTGCTGGGGAGTATCATGGATGGTTAATTTGGTTTTGGTGCCATGGGACTTGAGATGCTTCTGGAATTCACTTCCAGTGTACTCTTCTCCTCTATCCAAATGCAAGACTTTGATTCATGTGCCAAATTGATTTTTGCACCATGCTTCAAAGCTCTTGTAAGCACCAAAAACCTCCAATTTCTTTTTCAGAAATTTGATATGGGTCCACCTGAAGTAGTTGTCAGTGAAGGTAACATAGTATAGTCACCCTCGCTTGGTAGGTGTTTTTGCTGGTCCCCAGACATCTGAATGAATCTCATCC
>KQ962316.1:121718-141125 GCA_001563735.1 Leucoagaricus sp. SymC.cos | reverse complement strand
TATACATTGGAGGAGATTTTAACATCTGGTCCAAGATCTGGGATCCCAACTATAAGTTTCATTCTAAATTTGCTGATCAACTTATAGATCTCATGACCAATCTAGGTCTTGATCAATCTATTCCTTTCTAATATCATCCTACCTGATATTCATCTAACCCTGCCAAGAGTCATTTTGCTATTGATCTTATTTTTATTTCCAATAATACACATGTTAATAGACACACAATCTGTTCCAATTGCCAACTACAATCTGATCATGCTCTGCTCTTGGTTAATATATCCATCTCTACTGAATTCATTCTGATCTAAAGAAAGAAAATCAAATAAGACTCTAAAAAAGAGCAAAATTTCATCAACAAGTTAGCAGGAGGGCTTTTAGCACTTCCATCAGCAAATCTTTCAACTGCAGCTTATGTTCAAGAAGCTTTGGTGCAGATTGCTGACTTTATACATATAACATGGGACAAACATGCTATGATGAGTTTTATCTCTGTGCTCTAAGCCATGGTGGAACAAAGAATGTAGCAAAGCTATAGATTGTTTTCAAAGTGAAAGGAGTAAAGAGAACTGAGTGACTTTCAGAAGAATTGTCCATATCACCAAACACAAATTCTTTGATGCAAAAATTGAAGAAATTACCAAATTCAATAGATGTTCTTGGAATCTCATGTCATAGGCCAAAGACCATAAACTTCCCCCTACATAGGCTATTGAATATGAGAGTGAACCTTATCACTCTTTAGAATTACTATGAAATGCCTTTAATGGCACATATAATTTCATGTCTAGCAGAAATGTTAATCTATCTATTTTAGATGATCTACAAGATATTCCTGAACATGAATAGACACTGTTCTCTCTTGCTAAAATGTCTGACACACTGTTTAAATGCTCCAACACCTCTGTACCTAGAATTGACCATATCTTCTGGGCCCATCTCAAGATGCTTTTCAAAGCTGACAATTGTATTCCCCCCTTTTTCTTATATCTCACCAACACTTGTCTTAACACTGGCCATTAGCCATTGTACTTCAAAGAGTCTGTCTCAGTTGTCATACTTAAACTAGACAAATCCTCTTATAGTAAACTCAAAGATTTCTAGCCAATCATGTTGCTCAACACCATTAGCAAACTCTTTGAAAAAAATACTTGCCAAGTACATATAATTCAAAGCCATTAAGTTTTAAGCAATTTTTCCTTGTCAATTTGGTGGCATCATTCAATATAGTACTAAAAATGCTGAAATCTATCTTACTCATATCATATGTGCTGGTTGGACAAAAAAGCTATGTACTAGTATTTTTACTTTTGATTTTATAATTTTTTCCCTCTTTAAATCATTCCATGCTTCCTAGTATTCTAAAGAAACAAGGATTCTCTTCTGTAATTGTCTATTTCTTCTCTAACTATCTAGTTAATCACACTACTAAATATCTTTATATTTTTTTTTCTTCTAAATTGTTCAATACTGATACAGAAGTTAGACAAGGGTCTGCTCTCTCTCCTATTTTGTCAGGACTTTATTTAGCCCCTCTCCTTTTTCTAGCTAGTTACTCTACTGCTGGACTTGTTTCTTTTCTTTTCTTTGTTGATGACAGGACTATTGTTAGACAAGGAGATACATGGTAAGAGTGCCATAATAAACTGACCAAGGCCTGTCACATCTTAGTCAAACTAGTACATGACTTCAGATTACTCCTTGAACATGAAAAATCCAAACTCTTTAACTTCTCTCACATTTGCAACAATGCTAATCCTTCCATTAATCTAGGCTTTGCACTTTTCAATCATTCCTCCCCTCTTTGGCCCAAAAAATATTGGCACTACTTGGGTTTTTATTTTAATTATCATTTTAATTTCAATGAACACATTTAATATTGGTCTACTAAAGCTATTTCTTCTGTCCATGTCTTAAAGCTCTTAGAAAACTCAACATGTGGACTTCTTCCTCATCAGAAATGACTACTCTATCAATTATGCATTATTTCTCTTGCTACTTACAGATATAAACTATAGTTCTTCAATGGCACCCATAATATCAAAAAACTACAGCTATTGTGTCAGATGCAATGTAGTGCAGTGCTTTGGATCACTTGTACTTTCTCTATATTGCCTTCAGATGGCACCAAATTTCTTACTAGCTTCATCTCCATCTAACTACACCTCAAAAAACTTGTAAAAAGGGCAAGCCTCTGCTATACTATGCTTAACAAGTCCTATCCCATTCACACTCTCTTCAGTGCTGAAAACACTAAGAAAGCCCTACCCCATCCTAGGTCTCTTGACTTTTTTTCTAAAACACAACAATTATCTGTTGAAGGCTCTCTGGTTGATGCAGATAATATCTTGAAAAATATTGATGAAGTCTTTTTCTCTTCTGATCATTCTAATAAGCCTGGTTCCCATTTGTTAGATAGTTTCACTGATTATTTTTCCTTTTTTGATTATAACAGGTCAAATCTTAAAGAACTCAGTGCCTATATATGAAAACTTGATGCTATGCTCCTTTCCACCTACTCATTCCCAAGCACTACTGTCATCATCACTGATAGTAGCATCTCTAATAACAAAAACTATCAGGTGTGTGCCAGCTATCAAATCTGGTACAACAGCTTTCTTCTTCATACTCACACACTATCCTCTGGTCAATGCACATCTTCAGAAGCTAAACTTACTGTCCAACAATTTAGTCTATGCAAAATACTATCCTTGTTGCCTGAGATAGACTTTATTATTGTCCTTTCGGACCTTTTTTTTTTTTTTTTAAATCAAAAATTTATAAAGCAGTACATGATAGTAGTCTGCCCCCCAGAAGAGCTGGGGTACTAAGATAAATATATGCTGCCAAACTCTAACTACACATCTATTAGCCCTAGCTACCAGAAAGACCATCTGTTACAGCTCAGCTTTAATACTTCCCACCCTCCAGTCACTGACTGAATGGAGGTACTAGATAAGAGTCAATCTAAAGGGGTTCAACCCAATGGCATCAGGATGACACATGCAATGGACTAGCCACCAGTGCAGAGATATACAGTCACCCATCACATTTGATGACAAGTGGTGAGAGGGCATGGAGCTTTCTCATAAGATGCTAGTGCAGGGTTGTGAAAGCCATGGGGTAACTATGACCAACTGGTGAAAGAACAGAGGAGTAATGCTACAACTCCATGTGGAAAGAAAAGAAGGTGGAGGAGTGAACTCAACTCAATGCTGAAAGAGGTACTGATGAAATGCTGACACTGGGAGAGATGGACTGTGGTAGTAAACCCAGCCCAAGAGAAGGAGGAATAAGTCAAGTACAATGAAGTGCCCAACTGAAATAGCAGCAGCTTATTCAGCTGAACCACAGATTCAGGGTCACAAAGGTGACTAGGGGACAGGCATGGCCTAAGTATGCCAGAGCATGCCCAGACCAGCAGAAAGGCTCTAACTGACTGCCAAAGTAGATGGGAGTAGGAGAGAGGAAGCAGAAGAGGCAGAAACTGCCCCCCACTAGAGAAAGCACAGTGGAGAAGTGAACTCAAACTTGACACTGAGAGAGCCAGTAGATATCACAAGTATCCCAGTGGTGGGCAGCAGTAAAGACCAGATGTTGCAAACCCTAAAGTGACAGAGAGTGCAGCCTGTGAGTGACCCTAAAAGGGTAGCAAGACTGCAAGAGAGGATGTACTCCAGAGTGAAGGTGGTGGTATGTGGAAAAGAAGAGTTGCTTACTGACCATATCTACTCTTTACATTAACTACTAGACCCTTCTATACACAAAGGTCAATTTCACTCACTTTCTACAGTACATGCCCTCTACTTATAGCTAGAATGATCTAGGCTCAAGTATATATTGTTCTGGTACATTCCATCCAAAGTTGCTCTATGTGACTATAACTGCACCTCTGAGAAGCCTAGCTCCTCATGTGGCCTCTTGCACAAAGTCCATCTTATGGCAAAAACCAATTATCAATATGCCAAGTTGTGGCCTAGTATCTCCATGTCTTACAAACACAAAGCCATTACCAACTCCTGTCTCAAGCAGTGACAAAACGATTTTCTTACTAGCTTCCAATATTAAAAACAATTTGTCCTCATGCTGCATAGTAAATGCTTCAAAGGGGGTGTTATTCTACTTTAATATCACTTTAGTGGCTCTTGGCTTAAAGAGCTCCATGCATCATACAACCCTGATCCTGGTGACTTCCTAGTCACCAACTTCAACATTGTCACATATGCAATACATGCTATCCTTAATCATACACCTATTAAAATATACCAGTCCTGATTTTTTCCTTGTAAATCTACTTGATACCAATGTAGCTTCTGGATGGAGTCTCACAAACACATTGTTCTCTCTATGTTCAAGAAGACAAACCTATTCACATACTCAAAGAATTTATCAACTTTTTTTCATACAATCTTCAAGCATTTGCATTTCATTTGGATACTCTACTTTATATACTGCCATACACTGTTTCATGACATGCTGAGCTTTACATTAGCCTCTCTGTATCTCCTCCTCACAGGCATATTCCTGTTACCCTACTTTGACATGCTAGATTGCATTACAATGTCTCTATGTCACACCCATCTCCTCTTCTACTTTTGCATGCATCAGGAATTCTATTCTTTGGTCTACTGGTTAGTTCTTTTTGATTAACTTAGACATTTCTCTGTCTCTCCACTCTCTATCTCTGTAATAGTACTGTTGTGATCTCTAGTCTCTGATAGTTTTACAGTTTCTACTCATATGTATGAGTTTACTTAGTTTCAGTTTCTGTGTTTGGACTATTCTAGCTTAAGTTGTACTTAGTTAGGCATGGACTGCAATTAAGCACTACATAATAAATTGTTGATTAAAAGAAAAAAAATAAGTCTCTAAAGCATTCTGTTTTTCCTTTTTCAGCATTGGCCCCCAAGAGGTCCTATGCTGATACCATTTGCAATGTCACTGCCTTGGTCAACCTGGCTAAGATAGTTTCTGATCTTCCATCTGATTGCATTATTGCAATATATCAGGCCTCTGTTCCTCCTCTGCCTTTCTATAGGAAGGTTAAGTCTACTGTTGCTGGACTATACCAGTGTCAGATTCTTATCAAGTATGAAACAGCTCTGGCTGCTTTCACTTTCCCATCTCTGGTTAGTATTGCTAATTGATCTCTAGCTAAGAGTGATCTCCATGTTAACTCTTGTGTCACTGCCTATAGGGGGATTTCTCTCCTTTCTTTCCACATTACAACTGCTAAAAAAATTTAGCTAGTTACTTCTGCTATTCATTGTCACCTGTGCTATGAGGTCCAGGCCACTCTTCCCTCATCCTGGTCTTATCTTAAGATTGTAGACATTCTTTATTTCCAACTGGGTACCACAGATCCCATGGACTTGGACTACATAAAGAGAGTCATGGCCAAGTTGCATATGGCCTCCTTCTTTGTTCTTACTAATTCTCCTTGAGTAATGTGAATCTCCTAGCAATCAGACTCAGCTACAGTCTGGTTTGATGTCATTGATTCTCAATCAGGTACTTTGGTTAAGCACCTGATTAACTCCTCCTTTTAGTTTAGCCCAGCCTCCTGCTCTGTGCAAATAGTCCAGTCACACACCAGTGTCCCTATATGTCAGCATTGCTAGTATTGGAGGCACTCTACTTGTGCTTGTAAGTTGCAGATACCTTGCTGCCTGTAGTGTTCCAGTCCTCATTCCAAGGCTAACCACTACCTTCTTGCTAGTTGTTGTTGTGGCAATCCCATAGCCAACCCCTCTATGCTAGTAACTATGGAGGGAGCTCCATGTCCCCACACCACTCACTGTGTGAACTGTGGTGGTAAGCACAGCATGAGTGACCAAAAGTGCTTGTACTGGCAGCACTGCTTTGACTGGAACTGGTTGGCATGTCATGCTAATTAAGACTGGGAGAGGAGAATGGCTGCTTCAGATGTGAATTCCAAAAGGCAGGAGAATGAGCACTGGGATAGAACAGCTTTTCAGCATTGGCACACCTGCTGAGTGCCTTCTGATTGCCTTTATCCAGTCAAGTACCTCTTATTTGGCTGGTGGCTGAAGGGGAGGAAATGTTGAAATTGAGCTTATATAGATATTTTTCAAGTTGGCTATGATTTATTTTATGTAGTACAGTTCAAAGATCTCTTTGTATTTATCATAGTCTCCAGACATCTATAACCCAGAAGCAGACTGCTATTATGCACTGCTATATAATTTTCTAAATTAAAAAAAAAAAAAAACTCTAGTGACACATCATAAACAGTTACAAGTTTTAATATCATTACATGCACTGTTCATGCCATTACTAACCATACACCTATTAGGACTTATTGTTCTTGCTTCTTCCTTTGCAAATCTACCAATTGTCATTACAGCTTTTGAATGAAATCATGTGAACACATTGTCATCTCATGTCCATTATATGTATATAAAAACAAACCTATTACCACTCTGAAGGAATTTCTTGAATTCCTTTCATACAACACTTGAGTGTTTGTGTTTCAACCCTTCTTTCCCATATACCACCACCTTTACTCTGGGGTGCATCCTTTTCTGCAGTCTTGCTGTCCTCTTAGGGTCACTTGCAGGCTGCACTCTCTGTCACTTTAGGGTTCATGACATCTGGTCATTACTGCTCCACTGCTGGGATGCTTGTGACATCCACTGGCTCTCTCAGTGTTGAGTTCAAGCTAGCTCCTCCACCATGCTTGTTCCTAGTAGGGGGGGCAGTTTCTGCCTCCTCTGCTTCCTCTCTTCTGCTCTCTTCTGCTTCAGCAGTCAGTTAGAGCACCTTTCTGCTGGTCTGAGCATGCTCTGGTGTGCTTGGGCTATGCATGCCCCCCAGTCACTTTTGTGACCCCAAATCCACAGTTCAGCTGAATAAGCTGCTGCTATTTCAGTTGAGTGCTTCATTGTACTTGACTCATCCTTTCTTCTCTCAGGCCAGGTTTCCTACCATGGTCCACCTCTCCCAGTGTTGGCATTGAGTGGAGTTCACTCCTCCACCTTTTCTCTTTTTCCACACAGAGTTGTAGCACAGCTCCTCCATTCTTTTGCTAGTTGGTCATGGTCACCCCATGCCTTTTGCATCTCCATGCTGGCATCTTATGAGGGAACTCCATGTCCTCTCACCACTTATTGTCAAATGTGATGGGTGACTGTACATTTCCACACTGGTAGCTAGTCTATGTATGTGCTATCCTGATGCCATTGGGTTGAACCCCTTTGGATTGACTCTTATCTAGTATCTCCATTTGGTCAGTGACTGGAGAGTGGGAAGTGTTGGAGCTGAGCTTTGATAGACAGTCTCTCTGGTAGCTAGGGCCGATAGATGTGTAGTTAGAGTTTGGTGACTATATGTATTTATCTTAGTACCCCGGCTCTTCTGGGGGGTGGACTGCTATCGTGCACTACCTTATAAATTTTTGATTTTTTTTTTTAAAAAAAAGTGTGTTTGTGTTTAATTCTGACACCCTCCATTTCCCTCCTCCTTGCACTCCTATTTGACATGCTGGGTTGTGCTTCAGCATCTCCATGTCCTCACACCCATCTCTGCCACTTCTGCATGCATCGGGACCTTCACATTTTGGTCTGCTGGTAAGCCTCTCTTAGCTTGACTATAGGACATTGTAATATAGTCTCTTGTGATATGCTTTGACAGTACTGCCTTTTCTTTTGTCTTGGGAGCTTATGCTCTGACTACATACAAGTACCCAGTTTTTCTGCCAATAGACTCTCCTAGCTTTGCTGTATTACTCAGTTAGGCACGGACTGCAATCGAGCACCATGTAATAAATTTTTGATTAAAAAAAAAAACTGTCCGTCATAACAAGTGGACGTCTTGCGCCGAGACTAGCAACTGGAAGGAGGAAACTTCAATAATCGGTTATAGGCATTTTGATGAAAGCAGACAGTAGACCAAGAAAGGAATACACAACAATACAACGAATTTTCAAAACTAAATAATGATCAGTATGCTACTGAAAAAGACTTGAGAAAAATCTGCTCAGCCTTTC
Organism: Leucoagaricus sp. SymC.cos; assembly: GCA_001563735.1. Classification (NCBI taxonomy): domain Eukaryota; kingdom Fungi; phylum Basidiomycota; class Agaricomycetes; order Agaricales; family Agaricaceae; genus Leucoagaricus; species Leucoagaricus sp. SymC.cos. The sequence goes on along the minus strand of KQ962316.1, from coordinate 133,117 downwards.
CCGATGATCGACTATGTACTACAGACGGTACTTATTCTCGACGTCACACGCTGGCGATTGACGCACAGCATATTGCCTACATTCTGCATACTTCAAGGTAAGCGAATGCTAAGTGGTCAGACAACAACACGTCAATCCCTCAGCTTCATCTGAATCATCCTGAATAAGAAAAGTGCGAAAACAACAAGAGATAGGAAGGCAAGAGCATAATTCAGAATCATCTTGATCCTCACCACCGCACGATGGTCCTCCTCGGCTTGACGTTCAGAGTACTGCAAGAAGTTTGGGTCAGGTATACATAGGGAGACGAAGCAGACAAACATACTTTACGAATGATCACCTTGATGAACCCAACAAGATGATCATCAGGACAATACGCGAGTTTGCAAATCTCGTCGTAGACTGGCACCGAATCTTCAGTGGTTCCTTCGTAAACAGCTTCCCAGCACATAGAAGATGCATAATCTTCTATGACTGTCATACAATCTTGAACAACGTCGGGGTTGTCGGGTACCCACTGAAGCTGCTCGAGGGGATTTGTGATCAAACAACAATTCTCCTCTGAAGATCTGACATGAACACTTGTTTCTCCAGCTTGAGCTATTAACACTCACCTTTGTTTGATGTAGCACATTGACATCTAAGCGACCAGGCACGCCATCGAAGAGAGCAAACAGCGACGTCCATGTGAATGGCGGGCGCCTTTATGTGCAGGTTGCCAGAGCGGGAGGGATCTAAGATGAATGTCCCGAATGACTTGTTATAGAAACGGAGACGATCAGTAATAGCCTCCTTCGGACCAGGAACAAACACTATAGGCTGTAGCTCATGCAGAGCCCCATAGAATGTATCCTGGTCAAGACACAAGAAATTGGATAGTTCAAGAGCGGAAAGAGGATGACGGGGATGATAGGCACAGAAGGACAGAATGCGAAGGGCGATGGTGAGTGTATCATGAGGAATCGTAGAGAGGATGTGCATGTAAAGGAGGTCAAGGCGTTGAACTGGACTAGGTTCAATCGACTCCAAGTCGGAGGTCACGAGGAATTCCAGGCAACTAGCCAAGCGAGTTACTGGGTTGCTGGTGCCAACGTTTCCCAAGTAGTTGAGAAGGGCAGAAGCGAAGGCAAAATCTCCCGCTACTGAGTCAGCGATGAGGAGGCGCTGAGCAGGCGAAGGCCAATGCTCTTTTGGACCAATCCGTAGAATGTCCCGGTATTGGGCGTGAAGAGACTGGAAATTGTCGCAAAGGTATGAATAAATGTCATCCCGTGCGTCCTTAGAAACGAGGATTTCCTCCTTTCTGAATTTATGCTTGGGCGCAAATTTCAAGAACGTTGCCTCGAAAATGGGATGAAAACGGCTGAAGATCAACCAAAGGAGAGATGATTGGTTGCCGAAGCGGGTATGAAGGCAAACCAGCTCAAGAAATAATCGTTGGTTCTCCTCTTCAGCCCAATCATCCAGCCCGTCCAAGATGACCGCTTGAGGACGCTGTTCGTACCCCGCATGGCGAGCTTGAAGGACATCGAGTGGAACGGTGATGAAGCATTTGAACTGCGTCCGGAGGTCCGCCTCGGGGAGAAGAGGGTTGTCGTAGAGTTCTTTTGCAACAAGCTGTTTATACTCCCAGTTTTGGGACATGAGTCGTTGGGCGATTGTTGGAAGGAGTCGATGGGAGTCCCCATCCAGGTTTGCATGTGATAAGAATACGGAAGCACCCAACCTTCCAGCTGAATAAGAGTCTTCCGCGATTGCCTGTGCAATCACAGTTTTGCCTACTTCGGCTGGTCCGTATAACCAGATGACATTCCAACCAGGTCGCAAGTCATCAAGGCGAGAAGATACTGCTCTGCGTATTGCTGTTCGTGTTCCAGGATAACATTGTGGGAGGGGCCCTCGGGCGGGCGAATCGAATTCGGTGTCTAAAAGAGTGTGCTGAAGGAGAATTTCCGAAGCTGCTCAATTGATCATCGCTGGTATTAGCATATTATATAGTTTCTTAGAGAAACCGGACACATACCATCCGAGTCCGTTCGTCTCGTTGGCCGACGCTGGTGGCTCGGGCTGGAATACATGAATCAGTCTTGAAATATTGGAAAGTCCTTCAACCCCAATCAATATCGGGCAGTCTTAGCCTGAAAGGACTACAACTTATCAGTATGTAGGACTTGTGTAAGGAAGGGAACGACTTACATCTCCAGTCGATAAAGCGGTGACAAGTGGAGATGAGGAGTACAATGTTCGTTGATAGAATAGAACGAAAAAGGAAAGATCACGTGGACTCATACTGGACCCATGAACTACAACACTGTCACTAGGGTTCTATTAATAAGCCAATCTTTGTACTTGCGGAAGCGGGCCGGTGCTACGCACGACAGATACGAGTCCTTTTGGGATTGTTAGGAAGCTCTAGCAGGCTAGCAGTATTTTTCCGAATTACATCCACAATACCTTTCATGAATCATTGATTGAAGGCCGATATTTGGCAGCCTGACTTCTTTGCTAGTGGATTGAAATATAAATTCCGAGCCACACGTCGCCTAAACGGTTGGCGCTTTGTCCGCGGCCTCTTATTTGAGTGTCCGCACCCAGCCCCCCTCTCACGGTCAGCGTTGGCGTTGGCTGTACGCTCGCGGCCCCTTAATTGGATGTTCGCATATTCTCTGCTGGGTGGTCCGGTTCAAAGGGAAGAGCCTCTCGTAGCTCGTGTACCTACTGGTAGCTTCCTAGCTTTATTCACTGTTTGTATTTATTTTTCCGGTTGGCTCTCCAGCCGGCGCGGACTGCGATCGAGCACCGCGTTATAAATTGTTGAATATAAAAATAAAAATAAAAAGAAGGATATATTCGCTCGGCACCAATTTGGGACATGACATGAATGGAAATCATTCATAATATCTCGAACATTTCAGCCTCGTAAATTATCATTGAAAGTATCAGATCCATTGATCGAATCTGATGCTACCCTTTTCCCATTCAACACGACGTCAAACAATGGGTTTGAGGGGGGAAAAAATATCACAAACAAACCTCGAATACACTTGAGCTTCATCTACCGCTCGTCGCGGCTCTGTTGTCATCAAAATTATCAGACTCGTTGACAAAATATGATGGTGCACCTTTCCCGTTCAACATGACCTTCAACAATGACCTCAACAATGAGTTTCAGACGGAAAATATCACACTGGCAAAAACAAACTTCATATACAATCGAGCTTCAGCAAAATCCTGTCATGGACTCTGTCACTCGTCACCAAACGACCTTTGATCTTTCGCTCCTCACGGCTCCGTAACTGCACATTGCACAATATTATAGAATTGAGGCTGAGAGCGACGACGGTGACTTACACTGGACATGATGCATAATGTGGGAATAATTTACCCCTTTTCAATGGAGCTCTAACGTGAACACAGTCACCTCTGTTTTAACTGATACCTGTCAAATCCAATACTCTGTCATAACTGGTAGCTGGAGCCCAAAACCAAATTGGTTAGCAGGGATTTGGCCCCCATAACTGATAGTTCTGTCATACCTGATAACTGACAGGTCAATCAGTCCCCCAAAACTGATAGCGCCTGTCAAAGCACCCATCAGGTTCACTGAAACTAAGTTTTGGAACATTAGCTCTGTAGATTCTGGTGCCTAGTATTCAAAATGAATAGATTTTTTCTTGTTTTTTTTCATGCTGCACATGCCTAAAAAAAGGTTGGAAATGTCTACTGTCTCTCTCTTAATACTTAAAAAAGGCTTGCAAACCCTTAACAAGCAAGTCAATGAAAGGTGATCACAACTCCATGCATTATTGAATGTGAAAAAACCAATTTCTGAGGAAGATGAAGTTTGGCTGAACAATAAAGCAAACATTGTGCAGGAATATTGAGTGCTCTTCAGAAGATCAATTACATAAGCCTTAAACCCTTCTGAACCCTGAGAATGAATCCAGCACCAACAGCAATGGTGATAGTATAAACCTGGAGATTTTTAATGCAGTAACCAAGCATCTTTTTTTTTTTCTTTTTTTTAAAAAAAATTCATAAATTTATAACATGGTGCCCAATAGCAGTCCATGCCCAGGTTGGTAGCCCAGGATACCATTACAGGAGTACAACTAAAGATGACTACATAGAATGCATAACATGTTGAAACTACATACATGTCCATCATAATCAGCATCCAACAAGTGTCACCTCACCCTACTCAGCTTCAGGTGGGGGCCTATGACAAAGTTCAAGGTTTCAGCAGTACCAGTTGAGTGCTTTCCTATCCCTGTGCTCCTCCTCCACTATCTTCTGAGAAATTGCATTGTTGTACACTGTCCTCTCAGACAAGGCCATCTTTTCAGACAACCAAGCCTGATCAAAATGATGATGCCAATATGGGTACCATCAATTGCTAGCACTGTGATCTTCTTTACAGTTCACAGAGCACATGGCATGAGGGCATGAAGCTCCCTTGGAAGTCAGATCCTGGAGTGGGCAGGCAGAGGGGTTCTCTCTGCAACAAGATGTGTGTTGACAATGACTGGCCTCAGTATGAGGACCAGCACATCAAGGGCATTGGGAGGCCTGAGAATGACAGGCATGGGTGGAATGTCCCTAGCACCAGCAACACTGGCACAAAGAGATACCAGAATGAGAGCAGGCTGCATGCACAAAGCATGAGGCCAGGCTGAATTGGAAGGAGGTACCAATCAGATGCTTAGCAGACCTGACTGGGAGTCAAGAATGTCAAACCACACAGTGGCAGTATTGGTACATTGGGAGTTGTGCATAGCCCTAGGGCTATTCACAAGAGTGAAGGAGCTGGCTATATGGGACTTCTCCATGACAGCCCATATGTCAGAAGTGGTGATCTGCTGACTATCTGCCTTGAAAAAAGGAACATCAATGACCTTAAGATAAGATTGTGAGTGTGGAAGGGTGGCCTTAACTCCACCCTCAGTAAGGGAGAGAAGGTGCTAGACACCAGCCTTCACTAGGTCTATTTTACCCTGGGAGGTGACATGAGATGTGAGGAGGGAAATCCCCCCATAAGCAAAATGACAAGAGTCAACCCAAAGGTCGTTCTTGTCAAGAGAACAGTTAGCAGCCCTAACCAGGGCCAGGAACTGAGAGGAGGAGGGCAGGGGGTCAATCTTGACCAAAACCTGGTAATGAGAAGGACTGGGGACAGTTGACTTGATCTTGCACTGTAGGGGAGGCTACCTGGCTAGCAGAGTAGCCTCTCAATTTTGATTATATTATTCATTTTCATTTGTTCCTCTTTTTGCTTCTATATTTAGTTTCAAATGAGCATCTGTTATCTTTTTCAGCATATACTCTAGTTCAACTACTGTGCTTAACACAGACAGACTACACAACAACTACTCTCACACACAATTGTCATATCTCATTTTGTCAGTCATTACTGTCACAAATCTATCCCTTATTTTCCTACAGCTCTCAGCCCCTTTCAAACTCATAAAACCAACCTTCACTACATTTGGAGCCCACTGTGAGAGGTTGTAGCTGTCATTGACAACTGCAGTCTCATGCACCCTTTTTCCTTCAGCAACACATCTGAATCACTGTATTACTATACTCAATCCCATGGCAGCTCATGGAGCATGTCAGAACTGCCAGTGACTGCAAAACAGAAGAAAGGAAAGAAGAAGGTTGTGATTGACAGTCCTATGAGTGGCCCAAAAGCAACCAATGACAACAATTCTGAGGATACACTATGAGGAAATGCCTAAAAGAAATTGTTTGACACACTACCAGACCCTACCTTGGCTACTATGACAATATCATCTGTGCAAGTTGAGGACATACCACCTCCAGGCAGCAAACATGCTCCTGAGTTTGATCCAAATAGGCCAAAGGATTTAATGGAGTTTTTTGAGGAGTTTGAGAGGCTGGCAGAGAGAAGTGGGCTGGATAGCAAAGAAAAGTCAAAGATAGTGGTGAGGTATACAAATGGAGAGACAAAGGCATTCTGGAAGAGCTTGAAGGGATATGGTCAGGATTACAAAGAGCTAAAGAAAGGAATAGTGGGGTCTTACTCAAAATCGGAGCTCAGTGAAAGTTATACCACTCAACAACTGAAACATTACATTGACAAGGCTGATACAAGGATCATAGACAATGAGGTGGACCTCAACCTTTACTATCAGAAGTTCTGAATGATAGTGTCATGGTTACATGACAAAAAGAAAATATCAGAAGATGATGTTAATGCATACTTCTGGAAAGACTTATCCACACATGTCTATAAGGCTATCTGCAATCATCTGAAGATCAAAGACCATACATTCAAATGCTCACAGACACCCTTAGTTGAGAAGGCTCTAGAGGCAGGAAGATTTTTGTATTCAGTAGAAGCATCAGATGACGAGAGAGAAGGTGGGGGGTATAGGTCAGGAAGTAGAGAAAGAGAGAGGCAGAAGAAGTCAAAGAAGAGACTGAGCAGTGATGAGTCAGACTCAGAGATGGAGAGTAGCAGTGACAAGAGAAAGTGGAAGAAAAAGGAAAAGTAGAAGGAGAAGAGGAAGGACAATAGTGATGATGAGAGATGTGGGGAGAAAGAGAGTGAGGAAGTGAGAACAAAGACAGTGACATTCAAGGAGAGGAGACAGTTAGAGGAGGATATAGAGGGGTTGAGCAGGAAGCTACATGGGCTAAATGTGGCAGATGTAGAATACATGGTGGTATACACAAAACTGATGATTGCAGCACCAGTTCTCATTAATATGGTCCCAAAGCCAGCACAGTGGTCAATAATGAATACAATGATGACTGCACAGATATCCCAACCAGTTGCACAAGTAACACTACCTCATCATCATCATCTGTCAAACCAAAGGCCATATGATCCATTGTGTCACTTCTGCAAGGACCTGAAATGTCAAATTTGTGCTTGTCCAATTGCTGCAGAGTATGTCCACACTGGTCAATGTGTCATCCTTCCCAATGGATTTCATGTTTATAATAATGGAATGCATATCAGTCCACATCCTGGAGGCCTAAAAGGAGCTATTAATCAAAGATGGGGTGGTCCCCTAGCCATTACACCAGCAGCTGCACCCAGTCCCAGGTTCAAGTCAAGGGACAGACCACCTCATATGAATCCACCTATGTCATACTCATCATACATATCTGTTGAAGAGTTAGAAGAGGAGGAGAGCTTTGTTTGGGGTGCAGTAGCAGAGTTAGTAGAGAGAGGAAGTGAGGAAGAGGAGGTGGTGGATGGATTTGTGATGATGAGAGGGAAGGCAAGAGAGAAGGCAGCAGCAGAAAAGGTGGAGAAGTCAGTGGAAGTGTTGAGAGAAGAAAATGTGAAAGGTTTACCTGAGAAGAAAGATTCTTTCCCCCAGCCAGCTTATCAATGGAAGTCCTAGCTTGCAGATCCAAAAGTTGCAGAAGGCATTTTTGAGCATATTATGGACCTCAAAGTCCCTGGAGTGAAAGTCAAACACTTAATAGGTGTTAGCAGGGATCTATGAAAGCTATTTGTAGAGAAAGCACAAACCCAGAAGGTACTGACAGCAGGGACAGTGACCTCAGCAGTTATGGGAGTGATGATAGATTTTTCAACACTGCTTTGAGAAGTAGAGGTTGTAGTGAGAGGGAAGGATAGGAAGCAAGTAGGAGACATGGGACTGCTAGATGAGGAGTCCAAGATCATGTTGGTGTGGAAGGATTTATGTGATGAGTTGGGGTTACAGGTGAACCAGAGTCAGAAGATGATGATGCAGACAGCAAACAGTGGAAAAGAGGAGCTAGAGAGATGTATCGAGAGATTGGGAATCTGGGTTAGTGGAGTTTTAACATTTGCACATGCTTTTGTGGTGAAGATGGCACTATATAGGCTGTTGCTAGGAAGACTGTGGCAGCAAGGGGTGAGGTTGGGAAAGATAGAGAAATCAAATAGAGTGGTAGAGATTGTGGTAACTGATCTAGAGGACAAGACAAGAAAAGTGACAGTACAGACAGCAGTGAGAGCAGATCAGAAAGGAGCAAGGTCATTTATGGTGTTGGGAGAGGTGGTGCATGAGTCAGTTGAAATAGCAGGAGGAATAGATTCACTCATGGAGTCAATACTGGCATCATCATTCAAGTACAACACCAAGGCATACTGCTTGGTATACAAAAAGGTGGCAAATAAAGTTTGCCCAGTATCTGCAACTATGTCTAAAGGATTTTGCATTATTTGTTGGTTTTTAGAAGATCTACTAGTGACCCTACCTGATGTACCAACACAACTGAAACTCTTCATGCCAGGAAAGAGACTTACTCAAAAATGCCTCAAAGCTCTCAGATTGTTCTCCAATGAATTTTTGTAGGAAGAGGAGAAGATGTTAATTGCTTAGGTGTTGTTGAACAACAAGATGGGGTTAGCATGGGATGAAACAGAGAAAGGTCGCTTTTGAGAGGATTATTTTGAGCCTGTGAAGATACTGGTGGTGGAGCACATACCTTGGGCAAAGAAGTCACTGCCTGTTCTACCAGGCATCCACGATAAGGTGATCAAGTTGATCAAGCAGAAGGTGGAGACAGGAGTCTATGAGCCATCCTATAGTTCATATTGATATCAATGGTTCACAGTTGCCAAAAAGGACAGGAACATATGCATCATGCACAACCTAACTCCACTCAACACAGCAACTATTGGCAATTTGCAGATGCCTCCATTGGTATACCTTTATACTGAGCAATGTTTAGCAAGAAGAGTGTATTCAGGGCTGGATATATTCATTGGGTATGATCACCAGAGTTTGGCAGAGGAGTTGAGAGACTTTACAACATTCAACATGCCATTGAGGACAATGCAGCTGACAGTACTTCCTCAAGGATGGACAGGATCAGTGGGAATCTTTCATAATGATGTGGTATTCTTACTACAAGACAAGACCAGCTGCATACCAAATTTCCTGGATGACATCACATTATTAGGCTCAAAGTCATGATACAAAAAGGATGATGGCACTTACAAAGTCATTCCTGAAAATTCATGTATTCACTGTTTTATTTAGGAGCACACTATTGATCTAAATCGAGTCCTTCACCATCTGAAACACATGGGAGCTACTGTGTCAGCTAAGAAGTTGCAGTTGTGTAAGCTGGAGATACTTGTGGTGGGAAGAGTGGGTATATATGAGGGGCAGAAGCCAGACAAGACAACAGTGGGGAAGATCTTGAGGTGGCTGGAATGTAGAAATATGTTGTAGATGAGGGGGTTTCTGGAGATGGCAGGAACAGTCAGAAACTGGATAAAGTCATTTGTAGAGATGTGCAATCCACTTACCAAGTTGACAAGGATGACAAAAGGAGAGTTTGAGTGAGGAGAAAAGCAGAGGACAGTGATGGAGGAAATGAAGAAATGTGTTGTGACATGTGAAGCAATCTGACCAATTGATCATGCTCTATCTTATGAAATCATTCTCTCTGTTGACATGTCCATTATTGCCATGGGATACATACTGGCTCAGCTAGATGCACAGAACAGACAATGCTCTGCAAGGTTCAGATCTATCACTTGAAATGAGTGCATAACACAATATTCCCAGTCTAAACTCAAGCTTTATGGTTTCTTTCAGGCACTGAAGGCATGCAAACTATGGCTAGTTGGAGCAAAGAAGTTAAAAGTGGAGGTCGATGTGAAATACATCAAGGAAATGATTAACAGACCTGATATACATCCAAATATGGCAATAAATCAGTGGATTGTGGTGATTTTGATGTTCAATTTCAAGCTAGTGCATGTGCCAGCAAGTAAACATAAAGGTCCAGATGGGTTGTCAAGACAGAGGAAATCAGAGGATGGAAGTGACAATGATGAGGGTAAAGAGGCAGTAGAAGAGTGGGTTGATGAGATTTTGGGTTGCAGTGTGTGGGCAGCAGCTATGGCTCAGGACAAAGCATTGATGTTGGCAGCAGGGACAGTTGAGGATGGTGAGGGCACCATTCTAAAAGAGAGAGCAAGAGTAGATGTTGAGAAGTTAACAATTCTGAGTGCAGAGGAAGGGTGCAAGAAAGATCTGGAGCTAGACCAGATCAGAAAGTTTTTAGAGATGATGAATAGGCCAGAAGGACTCACCATGAAGACCAAGACACATTTCCTCAAATGTGCTGGTAAGTTCTTCATATGAGGTGGACATCTGTGGAGGAAGGAGATGGGAGGCAGGCATTAGGTGGTGGTGATGGATATGTGAGAAAGATTGCAATTATTGATAGAGTCACATGACCAATTGGGACACAAAGGACTCTATGCAACATGACACACAATTTACAACCGTTTCTGGTGGCCAACTCTCAACAACAACATCTGCTGGTTCATCAAGACCTGCCATCAATGTCAAATTCAGTCAAATGAGCATATTATTCTCCCACCTACTGTCCAGCCTCCTGTGCCTCTTTTTTACAAGGCATACATTGACACAATGCACATGCTCTCTTCACATGGCCATAAGTATATCATTCAAGCACACTGTAGTCTCATGGAGTAGCCAGAATGGTGAGCTCTCACATGCAAAACAGGTCAGACTCTCAGTTCTTTTATATTTGAGGAGATTCTGTGTAGATGGGGCATGTTGGAGGAGATTATGACTGATAATGAGATAGCTTTTGTAGTAGCTATGGACTATTTGAAGGAAAAATATGGCATTTGACATATCTGTATCTCACCCTACAACTCTCAGTCAAACAGTGCAGTGGAGAGGACTCATCACACAATCTGAGATGCTCTAGTAAAGACTTGTAACAGTGATATTCAAAAATGGTATGAACATGTGCCCTATATCTTTTGGGCAGATTAAGTCACTACATGAAGATCTATGGGCCTCACTCCTTACTATGCTACCTATGGTGTCAAGCTGCTCCTCCCCTTTGATATCACTGAGGCTACCTTCTTGACATCATTTCCTCTGGATCACAAACTATCAGATGCTGAACTCATCTCTATCCATGCCTGTGCCCTGGAGAAATGTAACAAGAACCTAGCTTGCATTTATGAGAGGGTACTCGCTGCATGTTACACATCTATTCATAATTTCAAGAAACATCACATGAATCAAATCCATGACTATGACTTTCCTCCAGGCACCCTCGTCTTCATTCTAAACAAGAGAATTGAACCTGACATGGGAAGGAAATGTCACCCTTGATATTTCAGTCCTATGATAGTGGCAAAACAGTTGCATAGCAGAGCTTACATTCTAGCAGAGATTAACAGTGCTGTGTCAAAGCTGAAGTTTGCAGCATTTAGATTGATTCCTTATCATATGTGATTGCAGAAGAAGCTGCAGATGATGGAGTTTGTGGATAAAGAGGACTTAGTGGAGGTAGATGACAAAGAGGAGTAGGAGGTATTGGTGGCAACTGAGGACAGTTGCATTCTCAAAGAAAGGGTGAAGTGTAGG
>KQ962316.1:91370-121640 GCA_001563735.1 Leucoagaricus sp. SymC.cos | reverse complement strand
TATTTAGTTTTGAATGAGCATCCATTACCTTTTTCAGCATATACCCTAGTTCAACTACCATGCTTAATGCAGATGGACTACACAACAACTACTCTCACACATAATCATCATATCTCATTTTGTCGGTCATTACTGTCACAAATCTATCCCTTATTTCTCTACAGCTCTCAGCCTCTTTCAAACTCATAAAACCAACCTTCACTACAGCATCTTGGGAGTGCCAGAGGAATAGACATCTGATATATTGCAATAATATGATCAGAGAGGAGAGAGGGGACAGTCTTGGCTAAATTGACCAAAGATGTGATATTATGAACAGTGTTGGCATAACTATACTTGACACTGGAAGGAGGAGGGGGATGCTTAGCAGACCTAGCAGGCCAAGAAGGAGGAGCAGGCTTAGGAGCCAGGGGAAGATGGGTAGTGGCCACAGAGGGAGGACTACATGTAGGAGCATAGGGAGTAGGAGCAGCTGAGTCAGCTGTTCCATGGGTCAGAGGGAGAAGCTGTGAAGTATCATGAGGTAGTATGTCATGTAGGGCTGAGACCAAGGTGGGCATACTAGGAGAGTTATCTAAGGGCATAACATGCTCCTGCAAAGCAAAGACATATCCTACTGTAACAGAGAGGGCATAGGCAAAGCACATAAGATCTTGTTCATCATGCCAAGGCTTACCAGCCATGGATGCAAGTGAGTCATTGAGAACAGTGATCCTCTGCACAAAATCAGCAGAGAGATTGGGAAGAGAAAGGCAGGAGATAAATGCCTCCTGAGGCAGAGGACCAGCATGGGGAGCAAAAATGCTCACACCAGGGGAGAGAGCACTAGTGACTGGAGAAGGAGAGACTGGGGGGACAGGAGTAGCAGGATATGATGCCAAAGGTGCCAGGTGAGCAGAAGGGGGTGTGAGCTCAGCAGTAACAAAGCTATGTTTCTTCTTGCCTTTACCCTTATGAGAGACAGGTGTGATGGGATCAGGTGGCCCAGCAGGGAGGACTGATGCATGAGGAGTAGAGGGGTCTGCCATTTCAGTGTTATTCCTCTGCAATGGAGTGGGGCTCAACATCTCAGCCTCCAACTCAACTTCAACATCCTCATTCCAAGGACAATTCTTCAGACTGCATATATACTGACTTGTATCAGACATAGTGAACTAGAACACAACCAGGACTGTGAATGATGATGGTGGTGTGTGGGAAAGAGGGGATACAGTAACCAAGCATCAAAAGGCTATAGTTGGCAGTACCAATCTTGAAGATGACCCTGCTGATGGTGCAGATACAATTAAATCTGCTATCCCTTCTCATAAAGAATTAATTGAAGCCTAAGCTACAATTAATTGTTATGTCACTCATGTATAAGAATAACAACAATATTTATTCAGCCTCTTGACATGAGAGCTAGTATGAAATACCTGTAAGAATAATAACAATATTTACTGAATAAAAGGATTAGTTTATGGATAACTAAAGACAAGAGAAGAACTCACTTCAGCCTCTCGATGTGAGAGCTGAAGTGCCAATACATTGCATATACAGTATATATACATTATCTGTAGATACATCATAATGATAAAAATCAGTAACATATAGTAGCAAAATAATAGTAGTTTACATGAAAACAGAATGTAGGAAGGTTTTGCATGACAATAATGAAGAACGGAGACCTGAAATGCAGACTGGTGTATCTCAGCACTCATTTGCATTCCAACACTCCCCCTCAAACAGTGCCAAGACCAAGTTCTCATGCAAAATGTTTGACTTTTGGGAAGGAGAGCATCTTTATGAAGACATCTGCTATCATGTCTTCAGTCAGGCAATAGATGAGCCTAACCTTCTCTTCTTCAATGATCCAATGGATGAAATATCAATATATTTCATGCATGTGTGGTACTGGTAGTCTTTCAAAAGAGTGATTGCAGATTGATTATTGGAATAAATGGTAGTGGTGGGGATGGTGATGTTAAAAATCTGTGAGATGAGTGAATGAAGCCACAGGGCTTCTTTCAAGGCATGTATGGCACCTACATACTTGAATTCTATCATGAATAGGATGACTATTTCCTGACATTTTGTGCTCCAAGAAACAGTGCCACTGTTGATGATAAACATGTAGCCTGAGGTGGCACATTGATCTTCATCCATATTCCCATCAGCATCCATAAAACCCTTGAGGCCTTCTCCAATGCCTCTATAAGTCAACCACAAGTTCTTCATCCCTTTCAAATAGCAAAAGATTTACTTCACAGCTTCCCAGTGTATCTTCCCCAGATTTTCAAGAACTTCAAGACCACTTGAACAGCATAGGCAATATTGGGACACATTCCTAAAACAGCATAGATCAGAGTACCAACAGCTTCCTGATAGGAAATCCTGGCTATTTAAGCAATGTCAGCAGTTATTTGAGGCAATTGGTCAGTTGTGAGTTGCACAGAGGGGTCCATAGGAGTGCTGAGGGGCTTCAGATCCTTGAAGCCATAACATTGGAGCAAGGCATCAAGATATGAATACTGCAAAAGCATCAGTTTTTACTCATCTCTGTTCCTTCTCACCTTGATACCCAATAACCAATAGATCTCTCCCAGATCCATTATCTCCACATGCTCCCCCACTCCCTTCTTCACCCATTTCACCATAGTGAGTATAGAAGCAATAATTGTGCAGTCATCAACATGCACAAGGATGATGACAAGGTCAGGGGAGATAATCTTAAAAAAGACACTCTGGTCTACCTCATATCACAAAAATCCCAGAAAATCAACTAGGATTTCACAAAGGCATTGGTACCAGCATCTCCCTGACTGCTTGAGGCCATAGAGGGTCTTCTTGAGGAGGCATACATGATAAGGGTGAGAGGAAGAGACAAAGCTAGGAGGTTGCTGCATATAGATGATCTTATCATTCAAAAATTTCCCATTTAGGAAAGCACCCTTGATGTTGATCTGATGGACCTCTAAGTCATGGGCAGCAGCAATGGCAAGCATAGTACAAATGGATGCAAGTCTAGCAACAGGGGCAAAGATGTCAAAATAGTTAATATCTTGAACTTGAGAGAAACCCTGTGCTATGAGCCATGCCTTATAGCATATCACATTGCCAGCAGCATTCTTTTTTGCCCTGAAGACCCATTTTGATCCAATGACATTGACTCCAATTAGTAGATCAATAAGTTCCCACATGCCTGAGTCATGCAACATCATGAGTTCCTCTTCTATTGCCTTCTTCCACAACTTCCAGTCTGCTCTCACCATCACTTCCTTCAAGCTCTCAGGCTTCAAACCTTTAGTCTCCTCAATATTAGCAACTAGAACATGGACCTCAGCCCAATCAAGCTCCTCTGCAAGAGTAATAGCATGGCCCTCAAGAATATCACAGGCTTTTGAACTAGGGTTTCAAATGTGCTGGGATTGTTTAGGTGGTACAGGAGGATCAGAGGTGTCTGGAGTTGTCCCAGCATCATCTGTGACATCATTTTCAACTGGGTTTTTGTCAGTGATGACTTTGTCTGTGGTAAAAAGGGGTAAAGTAGTTGAAATTTGAGGATTTTTGTTACTAAAGAGGGATTTAACAGGATCAATGATGCATAGTGCATCATTTTGAGGCTCACTGCTTGGTACATACTCCCCCTTGAGCCCAAGATGATTGTTATTGATGAAATGAAAGTTTCTTTTAACCTTTATAGTGTCAGTATCTGGGAAATATATACAAGAGCTGTTGCTCTCAGTGTCATATCCTACCCAATGTCCCTTCTTTGCTCATCCACCCAGCTTGTCACCACCTTCCTAGTATATTCATACATCCTCTCCCCACTCTCTTATCACTTGTAGATCTGGCTTTCACCCATACAACTCCTCAAAAGGAGTTTTTCCATTCATGGCCTTAGTGCCAGTTCTATTTGTTAACCACATGACATGGGCAACAGCCTCTGCTCACAGTGATTTTGGGAGATAGCTAGCATGGAGTAGGGCATGTACATGCTTGACAATGGTGTGATTTCAATGCTCAGCAATACTGTTTTTTTTTTTTTAATTCATAAATTTATAAGATGGTATATGGTAGCAGTCTGTCCCCAGGCTCATAAGCCCAGGCTACTGTTACAGGGAAGGACCAGAAACAACTAGATAGAGTACAGTACAGCTAGAGAGTCCAAATCATTCATTGTGACCAGCAACCATCTAATGTCCCCCTCTACTCTATGTGACAAGGGCCTTGTCAAAGTTTGAGGTTTCATTGGGTATAGTCAAGCAAGTGCCTGCCTATGCACTCAACCACCAATGTCTTCTGAGGAATAACCTGAAATGCCCACCACCTTAGCAGCAACACCAGGAGAGTGTAATAAGGTGTGACACCATGACCTTTACACAGTGCACAGTATGCAGGCATGGGGCTCCTGCAGAGATCAGGCCCTGGGGAAGCATCACAGAGGGGTTATCCCTGCAAGGACCTGGAATGTCAGCAGCTAGTCCTAGAGAACCAGCATACCAGGGAAGAGAAAAAGAGAAGATGGGGGAGTGTAGCTCAACCCAGCACCAAGTAGTCCCAGCATATTATGCAATACCAGAACAAAAAGAAGGGCACAGTGGAAAGCCAGCCCAAGAGAAGGAGGATGAGTCAAGTATAATGAAGCACTCAACAGAAATAGCAGTAGCTTACTCGCCTGAACCACAGATTTGGGGGCCCCAAGAATGACTGGGGAAATGCATGGCCTGAGCACAACAAAGGTGTACCCAAGCCAGCAGAGAGGCCCTAACTGACTGCTGAAGCAGAAGGGGACCAGGAGAGAGGATGTACCAACCTGGGCAAGGCCCAGGGAGGCACAGGAAGAGGTGGAGAAGTATAGCTGAAGTATACTCAACTTAACACTGAAAGAGCAGGTGGACATCACAAGTATTCCAGCTGCAGAACTAAAGAGTAGATGCTGTGAACCCTTGAACAGCAAGGATAGCAGCCTGTAAGTGACCCCAGGAGGACAGCAAGACTGTGAGGAAGGAGGCATCCCAGAGCAAAGATGGTGGTGTGTGGGAAAGAAGGGTTGCTCAGCGATGCTATTGTGTTGGGGGGTGTCATGAACAGTAAGTTTCATCTCTGTTCCTTGTAATTTGAGATAAGACTGAAATTTGGCCATAGTATATTCACCACCACAATCTGAATGGAGGGCCTTGATGTGAACACCAAATTGGGTCTTGCACCAAGCATCAAAATTCTTGTAGGACTCAAAGATGTCTGATTTATTTGTGATGAAATCAATGTGAGTCCACCTCAAAAAATCATCAATGAAAGTCACATAGTAATGTTTCTCTCATTTAGTCTCCACAGGTGCAGTCCCCATATATCAGAGTGGATTTTGGCACCAAACAATGAAGCTCTTTCTCTCTCTCATTCCTTTAAGATGGGCAGCTGAGTTGCCTTCCCATAGGCACATGACTTACAGAAGAAGTCTGCATCACCACTCTTCTTGAGCTTCAGTCCTGTGACCAAACTATTACAGACAAGCTTTTGAGCTGCTGTTAGTGTGATATGACCCAGGCTGCAATGTAACATATCCAAGGTAAGCAGTTCAGTAACTGCATTCACCTCCTCTTCTTCTCTAACAACCTTGTACAGGCCCCTCCTATTCTTTGGGATCTCAGCAACTTGAGCACTACTAGCATCCCAAATAATGCATTTTCTATTTGCAAAGGTGGTAGAGAAGCCAGTGTTGTCTAGATGACCAATAGATATGAGGGTATAACCTGCTTTAGAGGAGTAGAGGACTTCACTCAGGTGGAGTTGAGATAAAGTGGCACCATTCAGTAAGTTCAAAATTACTTCACCCTTTCCAACAGTGCTGAATGCTTGTTTATTTGCAGCATGAAGAGGTCAAGGAGTAATGGATTTGAAATTAGAGAAGTGATCACAATAGGGAGTAATGTGGATAGTCGCTCCAGAATTGAAAATTTTAATTCACATTGAAGAAATCAGTTTGATATTGACATTTGAGATCTCATTGGTGACCTCCAAGAATTCTCCATTAGACCAGTCCTCTGACTCTCTCATAGATTCCTCTTTACACTCAGGTTCAGATGAACTCAAGTTATCATCAGAAAGCTCCTCCACCATAAAGAAACAATCATAATCATTGTCATCATTGATCATCACATTTGCACTTAGTCCTGGCTTAGGTACATTTCTGCTCTTCTCCCCCTCCTTCTTCTCCTTCTTAGGTGGAAGAGTACACTCCCTCTTCCAGTGGTCACCACCACAATTCCAACATGGTCTCTTTTTCTTCCCTTTTCCTTTTCATTTTGGCTTAGCACTATTACTACTCTATAGCATTAACATGTCATCAGCTTCAGGCTTAGCATGGGCCCTAGATTGGTCTGGGCATGTCTGATCCCACTCATCACTGATTAAAATCAGCAGTACATCAGGCTTGATAGTGTGTTGGAGAGACGGATGGAGTGCGGCGGCTGAGAGTTGATTTGAGGTGTAGGTAGATAACCAATGAGATAGAGATTGTATTATAGCACTTCTATAGTCATCATCATTGATGATTACCCCCATAGCAGCTAATTCAGCTTGATGAGATCAGAGCTCATTTAGGAATAGCTGAACATTGTCCTTATCAGGACATCATATAGACATAAACTTCTGACAAAGATGTGCTTGAGTAAAGGTACTCTTATAAGTGAATTTTCTCACAATTGTCTCCCACATGGTCTTGACTGATTGATGCACAGATACTGTGATCAGTGTGAAATCAGGAAAACATCGGGCAAGTATGGAATGAGCAATGTTCTCATCCCTATCCCAAATGTCAACTATCTCCTTAGTGATGACCAAGTTAGGAGGTAGAATGGAGACAGGTGTAAGTGCTGGGACAGAAGTAGACAACATGATCAGAGTAGTAGGCCTAGTAGATGTAGTAGGGGTAGGAGTGGTAGAAGTAGAAGAGGGATTAGGGGCAGGAGCAGGTGGAGTAGTAGGAGATGTAGTCATAGATCTAGTGCTAGGGACAGCAGGGGTAGAAGGAGTGGTAGTGGATGATGATCCAGCAGGTTTGGGCTCTGGAGATATCAACTTTGGATGTGGAACACTACTATCAAAGTGGCCCCACAGTCCCTTCCCCTGGACAACTATCTGGAAATGCAGTGAGAAAATTGTCCAATTTCCTCTAGACACATTCAATTTTGGGACCAAGGCAGATAGTATGTCATTTAGAGCAGATATTGTAGTTTCACAGATATATCAATATATCAGCACTTAATACAATGGGGTGGGGCCCATAACCTGTAAGAATAACAATGATATTTATTCAGCCTCTTGATGCAAGAGCTAGTACAAAATATCTGTAAGAATAACAACAATATTTACTGAATAAAAGGATTACTTTACAGATAACTAAAGACAAGAGAAGGACTCACTTCAGCCTCTCAATGCAAGAGCTGAAGTGCCAATATATTACATATATAGTATATATACATTATCTGTGGATACATCATAATGATAAAAATCAGTAACATATAGTAGCAGAATAATAGTTGTTCACATGAAAGCAGAATGTAGGAAGGTTTTGCATGACAATAATGAAGAACGGAGACCTGAAATGCAGACCAGTGTATCTTGGCACTCATTTACATTCCAATATCATGTTGATCACAACTCCCAGCTTGAGCAATGGCTTGAGCATGCTCTTAAAGCTTATGCTAGAGAAGTCCATAAAGCACAATTTGTGGGCTTGAAGAATACTAAAGTCACCAACTATTTCACTCAATAGAATGTTTTAATATCACTGTTTTATTATATTTTAAAAAATCAAAAGATTTCCTCAAAGTAGAAGGCACCTATTTGTCAGAATTAGTGCCCTCTTCAATAACCAATACTCTGTCATATCCAATAGCTGGGGTCATGACTGTTACCTATTAGTTAAGACAGAGAAAACTGTAAGTAGCTTCTATGACTGTCCATTGTGGACAAAAATTAATTTACACTATTTTAGTGGATATATCAACAAGTCCTGTCATAATTATTGTTTGTCCATTGCAACTGTCTGAGCATAACCAGAATAAGAGATATATCTTTCAAATCTCAATTGGGCATTGGTTACATAAAGATATATCTACAGATTTTGCAGATGTACTCATCAGAGCTCATCTATGATGGGCTGTTGTGGACAAAAATCCCCACAATCATTTTTGGAGATATATCTGCAAGTCAGCAATGCACCAAACAAACAAACAATGATGACTTGATTCTACAGATATATCTGCAAACATGCCATAACACATCTAATGGGGATCTGTTGTAGTTTAGAAATATATCTGCTCCTTGAATTATTTGACCTTTAGGCACTGTTCTTGGACTTTTAATATTAAAGAGATATATCTCCTATTCACAAACATAGATCTCTACTTTCAAATATGCTCTTACTTACCATTAAAGGACACTTTTCAGACTCAGACAAGGGCTACTACATAGTTTGTGATTGCAAATAAACTTTATTTATTACTAAATATGGTATGTTGTGTCACCACAAAGATAGGTGTACTCTATGAAATAGTGAAGCCAAAACACTCATTTGTTGATTGCGCTCTCTAGTTGTTACAACCAGAAAATGTCCAAAAGTTCAACTGAAACTCTGCCTCCTTGTAGTACCTGCCAGATGGCTGGATGTGTTGGGCCTTGTGAAGAGTTTATTCAGCTTTGTAATGACAATCAAGTCTATAAGGTAAGTCAACTGACATGCCACTGCTTATTAACCAAAGTTTGTAATTACCTGTGTAGGTTCCCAAATCACCTAACAGGGCAACATGCGATGTCTGTAGCCATTCATATCACTTGCACCATTTGTCAGAGAAGTACAGCAACAATCCTCACCCAAAGGGAGGATGTGTTGCATCCAACTGCTATAAGTTCTTCAAGGTTAGATGCTGCTCTCCATATAAGAGATATTCCAAGTTCTTATCATATGCTGAAAAAGTCTCCCAATCAACTTCAGAGAAATATACTATTTACCCAGGCTCTGTGCATCTGTGGAAAGGCTTGGGCCAGTCATCACAGTATCTCTGAGTGTGTACCATGTGTTGCCTTATTTGAATAAATGCTAATGATTGCCAAAGGACACAGACCTTGTCTGCCAGTCACGGTTCTAACTCTGGTATACATGTACAGTGTGTTATTTGTCTCAATGTAACCTGAAGTATTCTCTAATAGTACATTCTAGGTCCACCACTAGTAATACACTGCCCAATCCACTCACTGGTTCACTTTCTCTGGCTCAGCCAGCATTACCTTCCCCTGCTACCACACTTGCAGGAGGAACTCAGTCCTCCTCTTCCTCTGTCAATACAAGCTGACTTCTTTCATCTCTTCAGTCCTCAGCACAAACTGGCTCTCACTCTACCTCTACCTCTCATGTGACCTTGACCTCTCATGTAACCCCAACCTCTTGTGTGACCCTGACCTCTTGTTCAGGTACTGTCTCCCATTCGAGTGTACTAGTAGCTCACCTGTCCAGTACCAAGGTACACCTATACATTATGCTTTGGCCAACACATAAGTATGCACTTCCACTAGAACAAGGTGGAACTTACAAGATCAAAGCAAGTAATGCCCATGGTATCTGCTTTCCTTCCATACAGAACATCATTCACTACCTTCAGGCTGTACATGAACATGGCCTAATGTTCCACATGGAAGTGAACAGAAAGCTCCAGCAAGAGGAATTGGCCTCAGAGATCACTTGTCAACTTCTCAAACACACCACTCATGAACGCTACATCCTCAAGAACAAGTTTAGCCATCTTCCTGCATCATACTGGTCCTTTTATGAGCATCCATGGGTTCCTTTTGGGTTGACATCATCGAAGAGTATGCATAACACTGGTACTGGTATAGAGTTGAGACTGAAGGAATCGCCGATGCTTACTGTTGAAAGCTTTACTCTTCAAAAGGTGATAGATCTCTGGGGTGCAGATAATCCAGACTCTAGCACTGTCCAAGGCCAGCTGTTGTTCTTGAGTATGTATTCTTACATTGGACTGTTATATGCACAATTAAGATGGTGACCTGGTCTCAGAGCCCAGACATGGTGATATCATCATCATAGACCATGCTGAAATCTGTTTTTTGCATCATGTTCTTCTAAATGCTCGACTCTGGTTGTTCTCTGTCAATTCTGGGCACTCTTGCACTCCAGACTGTCCTATGTGCCATGTAAGTGCTACTCTCCATATCCCTGCTAGTCACGTCCAGCTTATCAAATCATGCAGAGTGAACAAAGCAAGACAACTCTGGAGGAAACCCCTGAGCAGTCCAGCCCTAAGTTCCAGGTATGTCATTTCACCTTTGGCTCATCCCTTTCTTCTGGCTCACAACATTCATCAGACTTCTAGAAGGAATAGACCTGATACCAACAATGACAATCCACAGCCAACACAGCATGCAAGACTGTCTCATTCTCCAACTCCTACACCAAGCAAGGCTTGTTCCCACTCCCCAGTTCCCTTTCCACTGTTTGAGACATATGCTGAGAATGGAATTCTACTAAGTTCACCACCTGTTCAGACTGATGAGCTAATAAACACCACAACTCAACCTCTGGTCTTCAAATTGGAAACTACTAAGAACTTTTCAGATTGGAGGGACCACATCAACTCTCAGGGCAGATATCCTTTCACTATGGTTCTTCCAATCAATTGTCTCACTGATGAGGAGCTTGACACAACAGACTTTAAAGATGCCATAGCTATCTGGGCTAACAGCACTGAATCAGTTGTAGAGTGTCTTTTCAAGCTCCTGATTCACATTCACCAGTGTTTGACATCACCATCTGGAGTCACAGTCCCCATTCCTTGAGTAGCTGGCCTTGTCTTTTGTAACTGGAATGTGTCACTTGCAGGTGCTACGCACTGTGGAAATCTATACTTCAAAGTGTGAGTCATTTCTGAAACACCCACTAGCCAACATACTAATGCACCTTAAAGAGGCAATATATCTGCTGGTGTGGGTGTTGATTGCTCTATTCTTTCAGAAGCTTTGAAGTACATAACCAGTGATAAAGTACATTGGGGATTGGCATCTGGAAAACATCAACCTTAATTCTCCTCTGGAGGAATAGATGATAAGGATATCATCTACTGGAAGGCCTGTGGGTCCCTTATTGCTATGGGGCTTTATCATCTTGGAGGAGCCCCATTTGTCTCATTCTGGCTTGTCTTTGCCGCTATAGGAGCTACCAGATTTCTCTCAATGAGACTGGCTCCCATCAAGCAAATTGACCCTGAGACTGCCAAACTCCTACAGCCATGGTTTGCATTATCTGCAGACACCAACATTGACAATGAGATTGTCACTACACTCACAGGCATCTTTGCAGCTGCCCAAGCCCACATATGTGATAGACCTTAGCCACTTGTTCTTGTGTTTACACTTCAACTTGTTTTCAGCCCAACTATGCCAGAGGAACTCAAACTCAGGTATGATATGAGTAGCTGACTCATATGCTTATGTGTGGAGTTCTTCTGAATAATGCTTCCTTGCTCCAACACTGAGAGTTCAAGGCAATCCAGCTTGGAATGGATATTTTGCTCAAGTCAGATACTGTCCAGTATACCTTTCTCAAGGTCAGCACAGTATTGCTGCTGCTTGTTGCCATTGTGCTCAACAATTACCTAGACCTTTTACAACTACTAGTACCAATTGAACAAGGGGTGCTACTTCTCTCTTATTGGCTGGATATTCCATTGTGAAGTTGAAGATTCCAATGACTAGATTATTCCTCATCTTCAGTGCGAGTATATGCCAACCTCCAAAAACCCCAACCCACCTGGTGACATTTACACCAAGCTCTTTGCACATCATGTTGCTGTATATCTCCAGGGAGCAGATCATCCTATTGAAACCGATTTAGACCCTTACCTTAAGGATGAAGTAAAAGTGACAAATCCAAAAATATTCTGCTCTGTTCTCCTCCTTGAGGCAGTTATAGGTTCCTAGCTCATCCCCCTCCAATGACGACTGGACCATCCATATAAGCAGCTAAACTAGGTTTCTACACTCATCTGTGCTCACTGCTTTCTAGTTCTTATTAGAAGCACCATTACTCAATGTAGATGGTAAAGAGAGCTACCAAACCAAGTGTCTTCACCATGCCTTTGACATTCATGCATGTCTTTCAAGAGTTGACATCCTTATTTCAGAGGAGCTGAAGGCTATGTTGAATTCTGACAGTCCTCTTCATCAAGACATCTTTGACTACTGGTTCCATTCTTGTATGTTAGCAGCCAGACATGGGTTTACTGAGCTGTAGAATGTAGAAATACTGTTTTTACCAATTTAGGCAATCAATACACAAATTTCCATTTTTTCGCCAAATTTTGGATGTCAATCTCTACTCTGACATGTCTTAAATATCCTATTCCATAGTATTCCAGCTCTGTTCTCTCAAATCACCACCCTCTCGCTTCACCATCAAACATGTACCTGCTACACAGATGCTTCCAACAACAAAAGAAGCCTTGAACTTGATTGAAAACCAACTTCCACATGTACACCAAAGGATACAGTATATTGAAGAGTGCTACATTGGAACATCCAAGAAGCTGACTGATATAAACAAGGACTTTATGGAGGCACCATATTTTAGAGAGATAGGAAAGCCAGAGGATGCACTTGCATTAGAGATGCCGCTGGAACCATTAGAAGGGTTACCTCATAGTTGCATCTTGTATTGTTATCCTGAGGTGAGTAAACCTTTCTTCCTACATTCTTGCAAGCATTGACATATAATCAGAAATATAGAGGGGTTATCTCATCCAACAGATGAAATTGCAGCCACTATGATGACTTGATAGTCAAGGATTATACAGAACAAATGCTGACATCAGTCTGTGACGATCTCTGCCTGCAAGAGGCTGCTCTTCCAGACAAGAAGCGTGGCTACTACTGTATTCTCCAATACCACTTAATTGTTCTTGTAGCTAAGCAACTTGGCCTGAAGACATAGAACTCCACAAAGGCAATTCAAGTACAACACTGAGGACACATTCTCACCATCTCCCCCTCAGAGATCCTTACTTTTCTCGGACTTGAGCTGAACTCAGTCAAGATGACATGTAGTGATATGAAAGCTGGGGACGAGTACCTTGCTGATATCATGAAGAAAGGAATCAGCCATGCATATCCAGACATTCACCAGCTTCGGGTTGACCACCTTCAAGCTATACAGTCTGACAATCTTATGGTCAACAGGTACAGAAGGAAGAGACATGGTCTGACAGAGGCAGAGGAGTGGGTTTGGCAAATGCAGTGAAAGGACTATCTGGAGTTGATTGACAGGGTTCCATCCAAGAGCAGCTATAAAAGGAGGAGGGATGAATTCAAAATCTAAATTAGCAAGTGTGAAGCACATTAAGTACTATAAGCCATATGTAGTGGAAGCTAAGATTATTTTGTGTTTACTCAATCAACCAGTAATCAGAAGTCAAAGAAAACTCTCACAAACCCATTCAATGCACCTCTATGGACAATGCCAACCCTCTAGACCTCAGAAGAGCTTAAGAGCTCTGAATCACTTATGAAGCTGTCCAGAGAGAGACAGCTGTTGCTCTCCAGACATACAGAGGAGACATTGCCTGGCTAACAGCTCAGCAGACAGCTGTGCAGTGTTGAATTGAGCTAGCTCAGCCAGTAAGCATTGTTGAGAAGTACAAGGCAACACATACTCACCTTTCATCCATTCAGTATTCTATAGCTGTACCAGCC
Source organism: Leucoagaricus sp. SymC.cos (assembly GCA_001563735.1). Classification (NCBI taxonomy): domain Eukaryota; kingdom Fungi; phylum Basidiomycota; class Agaricomycetes; order Agaricales; family Agaricaceae; genus Leucoagaricus; species Leucoagaricus sp. SymC.cos. The sequence goes on along the minus strand of KQ962316.1, from coordinate 107,897 downwards.
CAGGAATTCCATGACATGATGTCTCTCACTCAATATCTGATTGAACTACTTGATCAAGCAAAATTCATCTCAGCAGATCCACCTGACATTCCACCTCCTAACCATGTAACTGTGGTATGAACTGGAAAACATGGCTGGCCTTGAATAGAGGTATCTCCTGCTTATCTGGAGGCAATGCATCTCAGGTTGTCTCCTGGTCAGATGCAAAAGAGTTTAGGACACTTGCCATCTAAGAAGACTCTACATCATCACTAGCTGGAGCTTGAGCTTGTCCAGAGCCAGCCTCCTGTGTTTAGAAGAACAGAGGGTGAGGATGGGAATGCCACTCTTGTTTGGTCTGAGACCCAAAGAACTACATTCAATGAAACTCCTATCTCTGACCAGTCACTTGATGAAATATTGAGGCAACTTCGTCTTCCTTTCCCAAACAATGGCTGCTCCATGACCAAAGGCCTCCTCCTTAGCAACCAAATCCGAGTTTCCAAGTGAAGAGCAGAAGAGTCTCGAGATAGAGTCCAAGGTCTTTCTAGGCAGTTTGGAAGAGTTGTGATACAGTGGAGAATATACTCAGTAGCTGGAGTCAACTCCCTTTGGCATCATGATAGCCAGCATGGTAAGTCTACAGCTACTCTTGATCATCTACCCTCACTAACAAAGCATTTCTTGTAGGCCTCATATGTTTTAAGATAGTGATACATGGCTTTATTGACAGGAAGACTCGATTCATCACCACACTCTGTGCCCACAACAATAATTGAGCCAATACTGTATTGGAGCTATTTAAGGAAGCTACTGTAACCTACAGTCTCCCAAGTTATGTTTGTGGAGATCATGGGACAGAGAATCTTGAAGTGGCAAAATACATGGAGGAAAAATGAGGATCTGGGAGAGGATCTTATATATGGGGACAGTAAGACTTGAGTTATAACTAGTGCCTTGTTTTGCTCACATATCGTAACAGGAGCATTCACAACACTTGAATTGAACACTTGTGGGTCGACATCAAAACCAGTTTTATTTTCTAATGGCAAGACTTCTTTCTTACCCTTGAACACCAGTGCAGGTTGGTTCCTACACTCCCACATCATATCTGGCTACTCCATCATCTCTTCCTTTTGCAAATCAACAAAGATGCCAAGTGCTGGAAAAACATGTGGAATGAACATCCCATGTCTATTCCTAATGAGTCAGGAAGCCACTGGCAAAGCCCTTCAATCATGTTCACTTTGAGCACAATGGCACATAGCATGCGAGAATAGCAAGTTCTACCAGAAGACAACCCTCTTGCTGTGGACAATGATTATGGAGTGGAGTATGAGATCATAAGAGAGACACCTCAACTCACATGAGAGCTTGTCGAGATGAGCAACAATGACAGAGATCAGGATGCCAGACCTCTCACCATTCCAGCTACAGTGCCTTGTAAGGCACCCGACTGTTCTTTGCCTCTAGGTCAGGTTCAGATCCTGAGCTATTTGCTTGGCCTTGAGATAGATATGGACTCAGAGGTAGAGGCTGTGCACTGCAGGCAGTGGGAAAAGGGTCTGGAGATCTTGAAACTCTTGATACAGGCTGATTTGCCTGACAATATTACTCCAGAACATTATGGGTTGTAAACTGAGGACATAAACAGTCTATTAATATGTCATACATCTTGTACTCTTCTCTCTCTGTTTCTTCCTCCTCCCCTTCAGAATTTGACAGTGTTTACCAGTATTCAGGCCCTGTACATTTTGCACAGGCTTGTGCTTCTGTAGGCTGATCTACTTTCAATAATCTCTTGCTTTATTTCATTTAGATTTTGCAGGTCTCATTCCTAGCCTCTTTGCCTCCCACTCTCACTCTTCTCATCTCATCTTGTCTCCCCTCCTGCTGTTCATGCTCTCTGGGATGAAGGTTTGAGATGTGTTGGCTTTCACTGAAGGGCAGTACTTGATTTCACCAGTATATTCATGCTCTGAGCATATCTGTTGGGTTCCTCTATTAGCCCTTCTGTCAGATAGTGGGAGTCTCTTGGCCTCACCTTAAGAAGTGCAGAATGCTTGAAAGAATCAGAGTAAGCCATCAGCGAGGACTCTTTGGGTGTGAAGATATAACTGTTTTGGGAGTTGGGACTGCGGTATCAGTTATAGACCCCTCCACAGCATAATCTTTCACTTGCTTGTCTGGGTTGACTGTTGAAATGTGCATTGGCCATAAAACAATTGGACATAACACAGTCAGTGTCCAGTAAGTCAGTTCAAGTCATCCAAACTGAAGTTGACTCCTCTATTGGTTTTATAAGCATGTATGTGTGTGGAATTACATGTAATGAGAGTGCCTGAAAGATATAACACTTGGGTGAGCTGCAGAACCACTGTCAATAGGGATAGACTTACAATACAATGCAATCTACAGAACAACACCTCAGTCCTTGCAACATTTCAAATGTCACAGATTGCTCGATTGATTAGTTGGAGTAAATCTCAATCAATGATTGAGAATGACATATGATCGAGGGGACATGGTAGCCTCATGTAGGAATCTACTGGACATAGAAGTTACATACATGGCACATATATCACTAATGAATCCAATTGAGTCCTAAGCAAATTAGCAACCCAAAATGAAACAAAACAAAATGTAATTGCTTCATTGACCCAACTATCAATCTATCCAAACTTTCTGCTCTTGAAATAGTAAGTTAGCAATCTCAATGGCATGGGGTAAATAAACTGAATCACCCTACCTGTAAGATCAATGTTGCATGGCATGGCAGATCAGAGAAAATTGCATCTACTGCAGCAACTACACACATTGTTAGCCTATCTCTGTGATAGCTTTAAAGTATGCTATTTCTGACCTTACACTGAGTACTTTATTTGAATGGCCAGACAGACCCATTTGCAGCTGGCCTGGAAGTCAGGACATCAAGAGAGAACTCAAACTACAGGCTAAACTAATGAAAGAATCCAAGTACATGACTCTAAGCGGAACAAGGTGCAGGGCCTTGGCTTTTCAAGGCAAATATAAAGAAAAATAACAGGCCCTTGGGTATCTAAGAAACCATAGAGGTATCATCCTCAGTGCTCCAAGGAATAGAAATGACACTAGAGGGGGCAGTCAGTAATACAGCATGTTGATATGAAACCTGGCCCAAAATGTTTAAGTTGTAGGGATGGGTTGATGTCAGATATGGTGTAGCATATTGGTCTGTGTTGTTGATAGTCTTGATTGAGGCTGTCAGACACAATGTAGAGGGTTGGTCAGTGTTTTCAAGTCACAAGATAGGCAGTTGGATGGACATAGAATGTTAATTGATGTTTCTGATGGTGTTCAAGTCAAAGTAGGTGTCGATGCAGTCATTGGTGGGTGTTTATACACCTTCATGACTTCAAGTTTGAGACAGGAGGCAGGGGTGGCCAGAGGTCATCGATCAGAGAAGGGAGATAAGTGTGGGTGATGGATTAGCACTTATTAAATGAAGCACATGACTGAGTGTGGGCATTTCTTGATGTTTGCCAGCATTCAATGTCTAACCACAACCTTAGATCTTTACCACCTCCTCTACAAGCCTTTGTTTCAAACCACAGAAAAGGTCTAACCTCAAGTGTGCTTGCATATGTGAGTTGGTACCACTCTCAAGCAAATATATCATCATCTAACTGATAATTCTTATGACAGATTCTCATTCCTCCAGTTGTCCTCTTTTCCTCGATGGTGGTTCTGTGCATGTAAGTGAATACTGGTTTGTACCATGAGATATAGTCAGCTAATGTGGCTAGTTCTTTCTCATAGAGTCTCATCAGCTCTGTCTACATTTACCTTCAACATTCCTGGCAATCAGTTATTCTGGGAGTGCCTAGAACAACTAGTATACTGGATCCAAGCAGTGGTTGATTGTCTGGGAAATCCTGGACTGTCAATCATTACTCACCAACACATCGCAAGAGGTTTCTTGTTAGGAGCAGTAGTACAAGGTCTACAACCTGAATATTGCCTTTGGCCCATCCCTTCACAATTAGCCCAATACCACCATTTTCTTACTCTCTTAACATTTAATCCAACCTGCTTCAATCATGCCAGACCATGTATGGGAGTACTGGGGTGAGATATTTTACTCCCCAAATTCTGCTCATAACTCTGGTCTGCCTCCTCAAAAAGAGAATTCAGTGGCATTCACTCCTGGCATGTCAAGAGCAATCAATTTCCAGACCCCCCATTGGTGGAATGCTGAGACTGAGTGGTTGGCCTTTGTGCCATGCCAGCCTATGCCATATGCAGGTGTCTGGTTTGATTCTTTATCTACACTTCCCAAAAATGTCTTTCATTCCAGGACAGAAGGCTTTAAGCTTCACAGGCAGTTGTTGCTTACATGGAATGTTCTGGATCAACTGTTATGTGAAGTGACCAAGCATTTGGGAGAGAGAAACAATCTGAACTACTTATGACCATTCTCTTCATATGGTTGGAAATATCATCATGCCCATGATATGAAAGATGTTGCAATTGAGCACATCAAAGAAAGTAGAGACTGGTTTGCTGTTTGGATTGGGTTGCTCTACTGGATGATGTGAAAAACATTACAAGGTGTAGAAGGCATAACATTGCCGGACTGGTACATACAAGCCATCAAGAAGCTACAGAAACAGAGAGAAATTGATGTCCTGCATTGCACTTCCCTCCTACATAGTTTCTGGGACATAAATTGAGCTGGTGTCTTTCTCCACAATCCTAGCAATAGACGAGATCAACAACCAGTGAACTAGTTCATTGAGCAGAATATACCAGTTTGGTACTGATGGGGTTCTAGAGAGGAGATGGAATAGAGTTCGTCTCTTATTCAACCAAGTCCTGATGAGATGGCAAACATCACCAACATGGAGACATCTTGGCTATCTTCCAAAAGGGGAGATCTACCTCATAATAGCTCACAAGACTTTTGATTTCCAACAATGCCAGATGACAATGTTATAGGAGCTTCTGATCAAAACATCATTCAGAGTTCTCAGTGTGATAGTGAGACAGATGTTCTCTCAAGAGTGGCAAAGGAAGCAGAATGAGTTGAGACCATGATTACAGTGTTCAATAATTTTACAAGAAAACAAGAAAAGGAGAATCAGAAAACTGTCCTGAGGGAGACAACTGAGGCTCAAGCTAAATGACTTCAGAGGGAGAACCAGCCACTGACCAGAAAGGCAACTGTCTATGTTTAGGAATGGAGTGCAAGTAATGTGTTTGGACTATGAGCAGTACTAGTTGAAGATTGTGTTGATACCTTGTTGGAGTACTCCTACTATGGAATACAATCTTACAATGCCTTCTACAATGAGTGGAATTGCTGGCCTCCCCTTGCGAGCACAGATCATCAGCCTGAGGGCAGCTTCATCGAAGAGGAGCAGATGTCTGTTCCACTCTCATCTCAACCATCTGCTGCCACAGCTTTAACTACAATAACATCTCAGGCAACCCCCTCCAATTCAGCTTCATTTGCTGGTGATCAAGCTGCTGTTGTTACACTCTCTTCTATAGTTCTGGAATCAACAGAGGCAGAACGTCTGACTGTAGCAAAAGAGAACAAAATATTGTTGAAGCCATTTAATTACATCCAACATGGTGCAGACTTTGTTGCTGAACAAGTCTGCTATCACATCCTAGATCTCTTATCATCTCACTTCAGATTCATGGCTCCAATTCCTCCACCAACCATGTCCTCAGATTTTGTGGCTGCAAATGACTACAAAGCTGTTTTAGCTGTCCTGGGACTACCCAACCTGGCACATAACAATCTGTTTCTGAAAACACCTTTGGGAAAGATATGTACAAGGTTTGTATGTTCCTTTGCTGGACAGTCGGGATCTATCAAGCCTTCTCCTGAGCTTTGGGACCTTGCTGCAGATAACTGGAGGATGATCAAGTTTTCTAACTGATTGTCCTCCATTCAATCAGTCAAGAATGACAAGTATTCCCTGTTCATGTTTGATTTAGCAGGGATGGCCATGGTTTCTTGGAGCTTAGCAGTGTATTCTGCTTCTGCAGCACTGTTTGTTTGCCAACTTAATGAGACAATGCATGAGGAAGAGGTAGTTATGGAACTAGTGAACAATGGCATTCTTTTCTGGACACTGTAGTGGAAGGATATCCTCAAACAAGCATTGGTCAATAGGATAGCACCATTACTCATTCCTTGGTACTTGCATGATCACATGTTTGATTCAACTGACTAGGAGTTCTATCAGAAGCAGTGCCAGGCAATCACATTATTGCAGCAGGTGAGAGCTGCTTTACTATGTGGAGGATTTGTTTGGAGGATTGGCCTGGATTACATGGACCATCATGAGGCTGCAAGAGCACTATGGGGCATCCACATGAATTTGTCACATGTTTAGTGTGAAGGATATAGATGGAATCGAGTACATGGATGATGAGTTGACACAGGATGAATATGATGTCTTGTGCAGTATATATAGGTCATATATGGGTATGTTTAAGCTTCTCCTACTTTTTTTGTTTTTCTTGCTTACATTCCTCTAGGATTCAAAGGTCAAGTCACTCAGCTTTCATGGTTTCCATTGCTCAGCATGTTTGAAGGATGTGGCTTGGACAGCAGGCAGTGGACACTCTTGGCAGATGACCTGTATGATAAGCATGTTCAATCCATTAACAATGAAGAGAGCAGTCTGTCAAACTTCAACCTTCCTCTATCAGTGACAAAATGGAGAGACAAAGTTCGCGGTTACGTAGATGCAAGGTGAGCAAATAAACAGCTAGAAAAGTGGTCAAAGGAGTTCATAGAGGATCATGTCAGACATCTCTAGAAATCACTGCATTGAATGGTAACCTATATCTTGCACATCATGCCTTTTTCACTACTATTATCACTCTATTTCTATTACAATTTCTTGATCATCATATTTTTTTGCCATTGTTATTTACATCTGGACTAATCATGGATTTGTGAATGATATCGAAAAAGACTGCATGAATTCTTTGAGCATCATGGTTTCTGTTGCAATCACTAATCACATTGATTCTACTACAACTAACACCACCATGAACAGCCTTCCAAGTACCTCAGATTTATCTTCTCATGTTGATCCAATTTCTGGAAAACCAGAGATATGGATTGCAACTGAACAACAAACACACAGTATCAATAGTGGAAACTGGCCCATCAGGATATTGTCCTCTCAACAAAGCTTGTGTTTTGTGAACACAAATATTGGTTCAGAAAAGGCATTGTTATGGGCATTTGATCTAGTTGAATTTGAAAAACTGGGGGTACAGATTGTCTAGGAGTCATTCTCTTTATTGCTGAGAGCAGAAGTGTGGAGAATTGGTGGACACATCTTAGCTTTTTAATCATTGTGACTTACAAAGACCACATTTCTTGACATGTGTTCACAGAAGGCATTGTAGCTGCTACATAATGCATCAAGGGGTTTGGTCCCATTCAAAAATGCTATTTGCATATGCTTGGTCCTATGACCTGGACTTCAGAACATAGAATGAGTGTTTGATATACATTCATCATCTCAACAAATCTTGTTACATTCTAACCTTGATTTCTTCCTCCTTGTCTCCACTCCCTGCTCTTTCTTGTATTCTTCAAGATGCTATCTCAGTATAATCAAGTGAGATCATATCTGTCCAGCCATACCTCAATCATGGACCAATATGTTGAGGACCACCCCTCTGCTCTGATGATTCTTAAATGAGACTAGCAGATGGGCTCAAGTAAACCAGACCACTCTTCCCAATGCACTTTCTTCCATCTCACTCCTTGTCCCATGAAGTCATAGGCTATTTGACCCAGAACGTGATTGCTATCCTCAGAGATGAGTCCCCACAATGATATCTCATTTCCAATGTACTGTTGGAGTAGGCACTCCCATGGAAGCTAGTATAAAAATGACATCTATGACAGGCTGACCAGAACTACCATACTCATTCTGTCTCATTGCTCTCACCTCTTACTCCTTTTTCAAAGCAAGCAAAACAAGTCTGAACATTGATTATTGACAATGGCAGCTCCTCAACCTCAGACTGCTAATGTTGGTGCCAAAGAACCTGCACCTAACATGTATGGCCCTGCATCTCATGTAAACAAATATGGACTGATGACAGATGATCCTGTCTCATACTGATGGTACTTCACTCATATTGCCAATCCAGGCCTGATGTGAGTCTCTATTTCTTCATCAGAAATTAACATATTCCAACATAACATATTTTATGCAGCGGAATGTGGGCCTTCACCATCACAGTCTTTCTTTGGTCATTCTATGTAGTTGGTACTGGCAGTGTCAACAATGAAATCGCAATCATCAGAATGAATCTCTTTATTGGCAGTCTCACTCAATTCATGGCTGGCATGTGGGAGTTCCCTTATGATAATGTTCATGGTTCTGCTTGTGAGTACTCACTTCTCTTCACTGCATTTCAACCTCAACAAAGATTAATTTATTTCTCACAGTCTTCACACTCTACAGCACATTCTGGATCTCATATGCTACCAGCCTCCTTGTTCTCCATGTCAACACCTTCAACACTGAATCCCCTCAAGAAAGAGATGCCATCGGTCTCTACCTCATAGTCTAGTTCATTGTCACTTGCTTCTTCTTGTATGTTACATTCACTCATCTGATACTATGACATCCCCACAACTTTGTCAACAGCATTACTGTTCTCCGTGCTAATGTTGCCTTCATCTTCCTTATATTTTTCTGCATTTTATTGTACCTCATGCTCTTGATCAGCTACTGGTCTTCAAGTCATGCTCAGAGGTACGTGTCAATCTTTCTGCTCATCCTTTTGTTTGGAACTTACATGTTGTTCCACCAGTTTAGTGACACCAGAGGTACATTTGGCTTCATCACTGTTATTATTGCACTCTATATTGGCCTAAGTCAGATACATAAATTGGAGTATATCCTCTTCATGATGCCTATCAGCACTATGGGGGGAACCAATCCTATTTGGTGACACAAATAGTATACATGACTTTTATAGTCCACATCTCTCGATTTCACCTTGATGTGACCATGATTTCCCTCTTGATTCTCTATGGGAAGGTGCATATGTGATTAAATGGAGTTCTTTGGAGAGACTTTCGAGGTAGCCCAATTACCAATATATGTATATATGACGAGACTGCCTGAACACCTCATGGAAGATGAGAACTCCAACTATGTGTTAAGAACTTACCCTACTGATGTCTGAACAATGTAGGTAATGTCTCAAGTGCTAAAGGCATGAGCTAACTTTGTCATCTCAATCAGACATTAGCAGAATGACAACCATGTCTCCAGGCAGTACTAGTGTATTGGCAGAACTGTCACAGTCAGGAGGTGGACCCACTAAGTTGCAGTTTGCTCTAAACAAGAAAAGTAGTGCTGCCACCACAATGATAACTTGGTTGGACCCTGTAAAAGGCATTGCCATGCTGATCCCCTGTTTACTTCTCTTCTAGACAACCTATCTTCATTTCTGCTCACATATACCTCAACAACAGATGCTGCTTACAGACTGGACATTATTGGTATTGAGTATCTACATTAGTAGTGCTTGTAATACATCCGCATTCCAAGAGATGACAAGATATTGAGTCCACAGGAAAAAGTCACAGTATGAGTTATTCATTGTTCTTCTATCTGATTTCACAACGATCCAACATTTTAGTGCCTATTGCATGAGATTCCAGCTTAGAGAAATCTCAGCCATCCAAATGTAGCAGCATTCTACAGCCTCAACTTTTCTGATATGAATGTGAATTTATTTCACTTGATTGATGCAGGTACTTTTTATCAATGATGAGTAGTAAGTGGACCTCTGAGGGTGGATTTGATTGTGATATACATACTTTCATTTCATGCTCCTGAACCCTCTTCACAGTTGACAATTGAACAGAGCCATCAGGACTCCACTCCCTGCTGCAGCAAGATAGACAAGTTATAGACAAAACCAGTTGCAACAACAATTGTTGTTGAGATTGAAGATTGAAGGATGTAGCAGTTGTAAGGTACATGACTCACCTGGTCTGTGAAGGTAAATCATAGGAGAAGCACAGGTATGTCATTATTAATCTGAGTTGACTCTGTTTGTCCTACCTTACTGATTTACATGATGCATCCTCTGCCAGAATGCCCTAGCCTTGATATCAAAGATCCCTGCTCTTTTAAAGCACAGAGGACCATGGTCCTGTATTCTTCAAAAAAGCTTGGTGATCACTGGCTTACCACAGTGGAAGACATGACTGCAGTGCTAAATGGGTTCCACCAGCTGTGGCCTGAAATAATAAAGCTGGTGGCCACAAAGGCAAATACACAGGCACCTGTGAGTGCCTTAGTGACATGAGTGGTTGGAAAATCTAGGAAGAGTAAGACTGTTGAAACCTATCCTTTAGCTGTGGTATGCACAGGTCACCACATGAGCCCTGTGGCATAACAGAGCACATTACTATTCAACTCTATGACTGGCAGTTTGCATGCTTTGGAATGGTCCATGTACTGCCTTGTATCAGCAATACCAATCAGCCATTTTGCACTATAAAGAAGATATGGAATGGCTTCGACTATAGGTGCTATGCAACCCTTCCTTTCCCATGTACCACCACCTTTGCTCTGGGGTGCCTCCTCCCTCATGGTCTTGCCACCCTCTGGGTCACTTGCAGGCTGCACTATCCATTGCTTTAGGGTTCGTGACGTCCATTCTTTACTGTGGCTGGGGTGCTCATGATGCCCACCCACCCCCCACTCTTCCAGTGTCAAGTTTGAGTTCACTCCTCCACTGCACTTTCTCTGGTGGGGAGGCAGTCTCTGCCTCCTCTGCTTTCCTCTCTTGTGCTCCCTTCTGCTTTGGTGGTTGGTTAGAGCACCTTTCTGCTGGTCTGGGCATGCTCTGGTGTGCTTGGGCCATGTCTGCCCCCTGGTCACCTTTGTGACCCTGAATCTGCAGTTCAGCTGAATAAGCTGCTGCTATTTCAGTTGAGTACTTTATTACACTTGACTCATTCTTCTTCTCTCGGGCTGGGTTTATTACCCTGGTCCACCTCTTCCAGTGTCGGCATTCTGCTGGTGTCAGTGTTCTGCCAGTGCCACTTTCAGCATTGAGTTGAGTTTGCTCCTCCACCTTCTTTTCTCTTTTCCATGGAGTTGTAGTATTGCTCCTCTGTTCTTTTGCCAGATGGTCATGGTCACTCTGTGGCTTTTGCAACCCTATGCTGGCATCTTTTGAGGGAGCCCCATGCTCTCTCACCACTTGTTGTCAAGTATGATGGGTGACTGTACATCCCTGTCCTGGGTGGCTAGTCCATCACATGGGCTGTCCTGACACTGTTGGGTTAAACCCCTTTGGATCGACCATTACCTAGTATCTCCATTCAGTCAGTGACTGGAGGGTGGGAAGTGTTGGAGCTGAGCTTTGATGGATGGTCTCTCTAGTAGCTAAGGCCAATAGATACATAGTTAGAGTTTGGTGACTTTTTGTATTTATCTTAGTACCCCGGCTCTTCTGGGGAGTGGACTGCTATCACGCACTGCCTTATAAATTTTTGAGTTTTAAAAAAAAAAAAAAAAACTATAGGTGCTATGAGATGAGGCTTGAAGTGCCAGTTCATGACATTGAGTGTGTATCAAGCTTTTTCTGTCATTTCTCTCTTCTAATTGATACTTCCAGCTTAAATGGTGTTTGAAGATGACTGTCAGCAGAGCTGTGGTGAGTAGCCTTATTTTGCTAATGCTTGACATGAGGATTCAAATGCCAGTAGGTCATTCAAGGTATTTCTTGATGGAGGGTGAGTTTATTCCATATATTGTACACATAATGCAAGAATATTGGAGCTATGTAGTGCAGGAGCAAGTAAATTCGAGACTAATGCTAGAGGCCAACCTTATGCAATGGCGACAGTAGTTTCTTGACAAATGATTTTTGGGACTGGGGTAGTTAGGTCTAGATGCTTCATTTGTACTCTTTACTGCCATGCTCAATGTGCACAGAATATGGACTGTGTAGATGCATGTAGATGTTGTACTGTCCTGTAACTTGAACTTTTGAGCAGGATCAATAGGCTTATGAAATCGGATGGTTTTCTATTTGAGAAATACTCCAACATGTGAAGGAGTGAGGTGTTCAGGAACTTGCTTCTACATGTGTGGTATATTAAATGTTACTACACTACTTTATAGCTACAATTGGGAATTATTTCTATATGAACTAGGTAAGGTGTTGACCATATATGTTGTTGACCTCATGATGTGCCATCAGCAGGCTGTATAGCCGATTCCTCGGCATACACAGCACTCTCAGCACACTGGAGTGGACTTTCGAGAGTGAAAGGTCTTACCATGTATTGGCAGATATATCTGCACAATGCAGCCCAACCAAGGTAAGGCCAGGTGGGCCTAAGAGGAAATATCTGTCAGATGTGATTCACTGGTGGATGGGCTCTGGTGAGCGCATCTGTGAAATCTGTAGATATATCTTCATGTGACCAATGCCCAATTGAGATTTTAGAGATATATCTCCCATTCTGCTGATGCTTGGTCAATTGAAGTGGGACAAATAATGATTATGAATGGGTCTGTGGATATATATACTAAAATAGTGCAAATTGATTTTTGTCCACAATGGACAGTCATATTAGACACCATTCTTGGATTTTTAATATTAAAGAGATATATCTCCTATTCACAAACATAGATCTCTACTTCCAAATATGCTCTTACTTACCATTAAAGGACACTTTCAGACTCAGACAAGGGCTACTACATAGTTTGTGATTGCAGATAAACTTTATTTATTACTAAATATGGTATATTATGTTACCACAAAGATAGGTGTACTTATTGAAGCCAAAACACTCATTTGTCAATTGCACTCTCTAGTTGTTACAACCAGAAAATGTCTGAAAGTTCAACTGGAACTCTACCTCCTTGTGGAACCTGCCAGATGGCTGGCTGTGTTGAGCCTTGTAGAGAGTTTATTCAGCTCCATAATAATGATCAAGTCTATAAGGTGAGTCAATCGACATACTACCACTTATTAATCAAAGTTTGTAATTACCTGTGTAGGTTCCTGAATTACCTGATAAGACAACATGCAATGTCTGTAGCCATCTATATCACTTGCACTATTTGTCAGAGAAGTACAACAATGATCCTCACCCAAAGGGAGGATGTATTGCATCCAACTGCTATATGTTCTTCAAGGTTAGATATTGCTCTCCATATAAGAGATAATCCAAGTTTTTACCATGTGCCCAAAAAGTCTCCTAATCAACTTCAGGGAAATATACTATTTACCCAGACTCTGTGTGTCTGTGGAAAGGCTTGGGCCAGTCATCACAGTATCTCTGAGTGTGTACCACATGTTGCCTTATTCAAATTAATGCTAATTACTGCCAAAGGACACAGACCTTGTCTGCCAGTCATGGTCCTAGCTCTGGTATAGATGCACAGTGAGTTATTCATCTCAATGTAACCCAAAAAATTCTCTAATAGTACATTCTAGGCCTGCTACTCATAATGCACCACCCAATCCATTCACTAGTTCACTTTCTCTGGCCCAGCTAGCATTACCTTCCCCCACTACCACACTTGCAGGAGGAGCTCAGTTCTCTGCTTCCTCTATCAATGCAAGCCAACTTCTTTCATCTCTTTGGTCCTTAGCACAAACTGGCTCTCACTCTACTATTACCTCTCATGTGATCCCAACCTCTCATATGACCCTGACCTCTTGTTCAGGTACTGCCTCCTGTTCAAGTACACTAGCAGCTCATCTGTCTGGTACCAAGGTATATCTACACATTGTACTTTGGCCAATATGTAAGTATGTACTTCTACTGGAACAAGGTGGAACTTACAAGATCAAAGCAAGTAATGCCCATGGTATCTGCTTTCCTTCCATGCAGGACATCATTCACTACCTTCAGGCTGTGCATGAACATGGCCTAATGTTCCACATGGAGGTAGACAGAAGGCTCCAGCAAGAGGAATTGGCCTCAGAGATCACTTGTCAACTTCTCAAACACACTACTCATGAATACTACAATCTCAAGGACATGTTTAGCCATCTTCCTGCATCATACCAGTCCTTTTATGAACATCCATGGGTTCCTCTTGGGTTGACATCATCAAAGAGCACACATAACACTGGTACTGGCATAGAGTTGAGACTGAAGAAATCGCCAATGCTTACTGTTGAAAACTTCACTCTTCAAAAAGTGATAGGTCTCTGGGGTGCAGGTAACTCAGACTCTAGTACTGCCCAAGGCCAGCTGTTGTTCTTGAGTACATATTCTTACATTGGACTGTTATATATACGATTAATATAGTGACCTGGTCTCAGAGCCCAGCTATGGCAATATCATCATCACAGACCATGCCAAAATCTGTTTCTTGTGTCAAGTCCTTCTAAATGCTCAACTCTGGCTGTTCTCTGTCAATTCTGGGCACTCTTGCACTCCAGACTGTCCTACATGCCATGTGAGTGCTATTCTCCATATCCCTGCTAGTTGCGTCTAGCTTATCAAATCATGCAGAGTGAACAAGATGAGACAACTCTGGAGAAAACCCCTAAGCAGTCCAGTCCTGAGTTTTAGGTACATCATTTCACCTTTGGCTTATCCCTTTCCTCCAGCTCACAACATGCATCAGACTTCTAGAAGGAATAGACCTGACAGCAGTGATAACAATCCATAGCTGACACAGCATGCAAGACTATCTCATTCTCCAACTCCTACACCAAGCAAGGCTTGTTCCCACTTCCCAGCTCCCTTTCCACTGTTTGAGACATATGCTGAGAATGGAATTCCACTGAATTCACCACCAGTTCAGACTGATAAGCCAATAAACACCACAACCCAACCTCTGGTCTTTGAATTGGGAACTACCAGAAACCTTTCAGATTGGAGGGACCACATCAACTCTTAGGGCAGATGCCCTTTTACCATGGTTCTCCCAATCAATTGTCTCACCAATAAGGAGCTTGACATGACAGACTTTAAAGACACTATAGCTATTTGGGCTGACAGCACTGAATCAGTTGCAGAGTGTTTTTTCAAGCTCCTGATTCACATCCACCAGTGCTTGACATCACCATCTAGAGTCACAGTCTCCATTCCTTGAGTAGCCAGCCTTGTCTTTTGCAACTGGAATGTATTGCTTACAGGTGCTATGCACCATGGAAATCTATACTTCAAAGTGTGAGTCATTTCTGAAATGCCCACTAGCCAACATACTAATATATCTTGAAGAGGCAACATATCTACGGTGTGGATGTTGATCACTCTATTCTTTTGGAAGCTTTGAAGTACATAACCAGTGATGAAGTACATTGGGGATTGGCATCTGGAAAACATTGACCTCAATTCTCCTCCAGGGGAATAGATGATAAGGATATCATCTACTGGAAGGCCTGTGGGTCCCTTATTGCTATGGGGCTTTATTATCTTGGAGAAGCCCTGTTCATCTCACCCTGGCTTGTCTTTGCTGCTATAGGAGCTACCAGATTTCCCTCAATGGGGCTGACTCCTGTTGAGCAAATTGACTCTGAGACTGCCAACCTTCTACAGCCATAGTTTGCATTATCTGCAGATACCAACATTGACAATGAGATTGTTGCTACACTCACAGACATCTTTGCAGCTGCCCAAGCCTACATATGTGATAGACCTTAGCCACTTGTTCTTATGTTTATGCTTAAACTTATTTTCAGCCCAACCATGCCAGAGGAACTTGAACTCAGATATGACATGAGCAGCTGACTCATATGCTTATGTGTGGAGTTCTCCTGGATAATGCTTCCTTGCTTCAACACTGAGAGTTCAAGGTGATCTGGCTTGGAATGGATATACTGCTCAAGCCAGATACTGTCTAGTATATCTTTCTCAAGGTCAGCCCAGTGTTGCTGCTGCTCATTGCTGTTGTGCTCAAGAATTACACTAGATCTTTTATGACTACCAGTACCAATTGAACAAGGGGTGCTACTTCTCTCTTATTGGCTGGATGTTCTGTTGTGAAGTCGAAGATCCTAATGACCAGATTATTCCTTATCTTCAGTGTGGGTATATGTCAACCTCCAAAAACCCCAACCCACCTGGCAACAGTTATACCAAGCTCTTTGCAGATCATGTTGCTGTATATCTCCAGGGAGCAGGTCATCTCACCAAAACTGATTTAGACCCTTACCTGGAGGACGAAGTAAAAATGACAAACTCAAAAACATTCTGCTCTGTTCTCCTCCTTGAGGCAGTAACAGGTTCCCATCTCATCCCCTCCAACAATGACTGGACCATCCATGTAAGCAGCTAAACTAGGTTTCTATACTCATCTATACTCACTGCTTTCTAGTTCTTATTAGAAGCACTATTACTCAATGTAGACAGTAAAAAGAGCTACTGAACCAAGTATCTTCACCATGTCTTTGACATTCATGCATGTCTTTCAAGAGTTGACATCCTTATTTCAGAGGAGCTGAAGGCTATGTTGAATTCTGACAGTCCTCTTCATCAAGACGTCTTTGACCACTGGTTCCATCCTCGTATGTTAG